>NW_020769822.1:28318-41958 GCF_900518735.1 Pseudonaja textilis | reverse complement strand
GGATGGATGGATGGATGGATGGATGGATGGATGGATGGATGGATGGACAGATTTGGATTGATAGATCTCAGCTGCAGACTTTACAGTCCATTCTTTATTTAAAAAGCTAAGAAACATCGCAATGTAAAGAATCTTGGTGTATTATAGGAAGATTGGAAGATAAGACAGAAATGACGAGAAAATACAGCATTCTTCATTACTTTTTCAGATCAGTGCTCTAATTCCTTCAGAGGCTCTGAGTGATAAAAGGAGATTCCCCTTTTTCCACCAGATGCTCCCCAAAGAAGGATTCCAGTACCCAGCAATCGTCCAACTGCTCCTCCATTTCAGATGGACCCTGATTGGCCTCTTTGTTTCAGACACAGAGAATGGAGAGAATTTCATGAGGACTTTCCCTCCGATGCTTGTCAGTAATGGAATTTGTGTGGTTATATCAAAACAATTTTCAGCAACTGAAGAAACAGCACCCCTCAGGGAGGCCCTCTCTAAGTGGAGACAAGTCAATGTCTTTGTCCACTTCATAGAATATATTACCATCGAGGACAGAATTATTCTTTTCCATGAAGCACTTATGCATTTGCCAGGACCCATTGAAGGGAAAGTCTGGATCACCGCAAGTTTTGCAGCGTATCCAATAGAGAAGCACATACCTCTCAAATACATCCATAGTATTTCGAGTTTTGGTTATCTGAGAAAAGAAAGGCCAATGGATACTGCCTTTGAACCTTATTTCTTTGTGGAAGATCCGTTTCAAGGTCATTATTTCCGCTGTTCCCTTTCCAAGCACGTCTTTTCTGTCAAAGGCCACAGAAGATGCACCCAGAAAGCCCCACTGGAGACCCAGGAGAAAAGGAACAGGAAACGGATCATAAATGACCGTCATCACTACAGCTTCATTCAGAGGAGGAGGAGGAAGGAGGGAGAAAAGAGGTTGGGGGCTCCGAGGCTGCAGCCATGGCAGGTATGGGGGGTCCCGATAGGGGTCCATTCATCTGAGATCCTTTTGGAGAAGGAACCCAAAGGAGAAGGAGGGGGACATCTCAACCTTCTTGTGCTGCAAAAGGTCAAGAGATTTGCACCATCTAATTGCTCCTGTCTGACGCTCCGGAATAACAGGGAGCAGATCTGGAGTTTCTCTCTAGCCTCTGTTGGAAAAAATCTCCTTCTGGGTTCAGTTGCAAGTGGGGAGGAAAGACGCTGGAAACATGGTGACTGCTTGGAAGATGGTTTAATGGTGGACAGGAGCACATGCTTGGTTGTAGAAAGAAGGGCTGAGATGCTGAGAGTGCAACTGTTTGATGCCCTCTGTTGGGATTTGAATTGGAGCTTGTATTCTGATTGGTTGTCAGACTCCCATGGGGCCATGCAGGGCCAACTCTGTAGGTTGTCCTGAGTCCCAGGCTTGGTTGAGCCTGGCTGGATGGTGATGTAATGAAAGGGCTTTGGGCAATTCCTATAGACCTTTACTTGGAGTAGATCTTTGTTATGTAAAATAGAGTGGCCTAGGCCAGACTAATGGTCCATTAGCAATTGTGGGGGGGCTGAGTTTCAGGCTCTCTGAGTTTCTACTTTTCTTTTTAGGGGAAATATATTCTGCCTTTTTAGTATATCCTAAAATATTTCATTTTCCTAGGAATGAGAAGGGTTTTAACTCCCAACACCTCTTTCCATCATTGGAAGAGTCTTGAATCCTCCCTTGTCCAATTGAGAGATGTTCTAAGTTGGAGAAGCTGCTCTCATAATCTCCTCCTTGTCTTCTCTCAGGTTGCAGTCAAGTACGATTTTGAAATTCATAAATATGTATTTATTTACTAATAACTCAAGATGGCAAATGTCTCCAACACAGCTTCCTCCTTTATCCCATCCACTTTTAGTACAGTCAGAGACCAGCATTACAAATAATAATAATAATAATAATGGAAAAAAATAAAAATAAACGACAGTCAATGGGCAGTTAGAGTCTGCCTAGTGCTGAGTCATGCGCAAATATGTGGCAATATAAATGTCCTAAATAAATAAATACATAATTTTGGATTACAGCAGAACAGAAGTTGCCCCGTTCAGAGAAACTCTTTCCTATTGATCTGAGAACTGCAGTTGCACATACAAGAGTTCTGAATTTCCCGGATATTTTCTTAGGAGAGGCGTCACAAAGTGAATCCCTGAGTTCTGATAGGAGATGCAGCACAGCAGGCTGTGAACTCACTGGTGGAATTCAAATTTTTTTACTACTGGTTCTGTGGGCATGGCTTGAATTTGTGGGCATGGCTTGGTGGTCACATGAGCAGATGGGCGTGGCTGGGTGGCCATGTGACTGAGTGAGCTGGGCCAGGTGGCCATGTGACTGTCCAACCAAATACAATTGGTCCTCGCTTAATGGCCGGTTGCTTAGCAAGTGTTCTAATTTAGGACTGATCTCCCCAGAGCTACTTGTCCTGTTTTTGGAGTTTTGACAACCACACACACACACAAATACTCAGACTTTCTAACCCTGCTATTCTTTGATTGTGTAAGGGTCTCCTGCTGGAGCAGGTGTTGGACTAGATGACCTCCGAGATCCATTGCAGGCCAGTGCTAGATTGCTATGCTGCTTCAAAGAGTCTTCTGAAGCCAGGGTTTGTGTCCTTCCTTCCTCTCCTTTTTTTCTCTCTCCCTCCCTCCCTCCTTCCATGTATTTATCTATCCATTCATATATACCATTCACTTTCTCCATTCTCCCTCTCTTTCTTTCTCTCTTTCTCTCCCTCTTTCTTTCTTGCTCTTTCTTTCTTTCTTCTCTTGCCTCCCCCCTCTCTCTTTCTCTGTCTCACACATACACACACAGACACAGAGAGGGGGGAGAGAGAGGGGAAGATAGGGACCTGGACTCTTTGCTATCCCCCACCGTCCCCCTTCCCTTCTCAGGCCAGGTGAGGGAGGGGAGGTTGAGGGGCAGGGCCAGCCGCTTCAGGCAAGGTGAAGAGGCGTTGAACAAGCACGGGAGAGTAGAAGCCTGGGAATGGCGACTCCCGGCTCAGCCGGCCCGAGAGGCTCCTGTAGCCATATCACCACAAGGGGGGCGAGAAGCCCCGGGACATCCGCCCACTCCCCTGCTGGCTGGCCAGGCCGGGCTGGACTGGAGGAGGCGCATCCGCCAGGAGAAGTAAGAAAACGTGCTCCGGACAGACAGGCGTATGTCCCAGGGCTGCTGCACATGCGCACTGCATCAGTAGCACACGCACGGCTGCACACACAGTGCGCAAGTGCAACAGCCCTGGGACATCTGCCCAATCTGCGCCACAGCCACCACGTGGTAGGGAAAGCTAGGAGAGCAACTGGGACAAGAAGGCGACCCGGTTCAGGGGTGTGGCCAACCAGGGGTGACCACCGGTTCGCCCAAGCCGGTGAGAACCAATTAAATACCACCTCTGCCTGAGCTGCAGTTCGAGTGGTCCCTTGTCCTCAGGACCCCAGTCTCAGCTCAGGCGCTCTTTCTTTGTATCGGCCCCCTGAAACGGCTCTGGGAACTCCATTGCAGCTCTCGGAGGTTAATTCCCTTTGGACTTTTGGCAGTGTTATTCGATATAAATATCTCATTGCTCTAAAGGCTGCTCAAATAAACGTTCTTGGGAAGAGCAGCCCCATCTTGTTGGATTTCCAGATCTTTGAGACCTTGTTTGAGTTCACTAAGTGCAGTAACTCATCCCCCATCCTTAAAAGCCCTTCCCTGCAGAAGCCACGAGGGCTGAGTACTAATGAGTAGTTGGGTATTCATTTTCCCCCAAACCCTGTGAGTTGAGTTGGGCTGAGAGACTGGCCCCAAATCCCCCAGTCTGCTTCATGACCAAGGCGGGACTTGAACTCACAGCCTCTTGGTTTCTACTTCGGAGGCTTAATCAGTAGAGCAAACTGGCTCCCTTATATACTTATCAAGCTTCGCACAATCCTTCATCCAGTGCATCATTAATGTTCTTATATGAGTCACTATAATTTATCAAATCCTAAAACCCAGATATTTTTATACTGCTTTTTAGTCATACAGTTGTTTCTAGGCGGAAATCATAAATATTTTTCTGGAAAGTTGGTAATGTTTAAATAACATAAAAGTATATTTGCCTGAGAATTGTTATAAATCTTGCATAATAGCGATTTATCAACCCTATTATATTAATGACAACATAGAAAAATTGATGACAACAAGAAAATGTTGTATCTTCCCACTTTCATGACAAAGATTAAAAGAACCTAAAGATTATTTGAGTACCATTTTAAAATCAGTTTTTATCCACTTAATTATCATACTATCCACCCCTCACTTAACTGGGTTTCTGATCACATCAGAAAATTGTTTGTTACTCTTTCCTGAGATCAAGTTATATCGGCAGTATTTCCATAATGTATTTAGGAAATGAAATAATATGTGAGGATGACTTGCATAAAGCACATAAGTTATGTCCCCCCTGTTAGATCTGGGAGGATGGTTCAAGAACGGAGGCAAGACTCAGATAACAACAACAGCTCTTTATTAGTGACTTCAGATCTGAGCGAACTATCCCAGCTGCAGCAGCCCCTTATATAGGGCTGCCTGTGGCTAGGTAGCCAATAAAAGCAATTTGAGTTTGCCGCTCTTGGCAGGGCCAATAGCGGCAGCCCGTTTACTAGCCAATCGCATCAGTCTGTGGCGACCAATCACAATCTGCTATTTGCGGGCCGATCAGATTTGTAGGCTTTCGATCCTGCTAGTCCCGAACACCCCTCCCCTCTCGGTTCCGCTTAAGGGGTGGAGTAATATAGTCTCGCAGGTAGGCAGGTCTTCGCACCTGTCTACCTGACTTATGCAATTCCAATTGTCCATGTTCAAATTTGGGTTCAGATGGACTGTTTGCTGGATCTAGCAGGAACGGTGAACCGGTGCCATGGTTAGGGCTCTCTTCTGATGCCCCCGGGATGATAGAGTCCTCAGCTTCACTGCTACTGCTATGGCTCCCCAGGCTCTCTGAACCTGCTTGGCTGCTACTTCTTGGTGAAGTGTTCGTCTGCCCAGGTTCAACTACAGCTGGTGAGTTTTGCAAGCTATGGTGGTGATCTCGGTGTTAGTTCAGAATAAACAGATGTTGGTTCTATTTCCGGGCTCACGGCTTCCCCTCCCCCCCCCGGTGTCAAGGTCGGGGTCAGGGATGGAAGTTGTGGTCAGTCTGGAGCATAGCTGGTCAATATGGCGTTTCCATGCTCTGCCATCAGTGGTGAGTAGACGGTAGGAGCGGGGACCCGTAACTTGAGTTACTTGAGCAGGAATCCAGAGGGGATCCCCAGAAATTTTTTTTTGCAAATATGAGGTCTCCTACCTTAAAGGTGCGGTGCTTGCTGCTGGAACCCGGGGGCTTTTCCGGGGTGTAGGCAGGGTGCAAGCGGTCTAGAGGCGATCTGAGTTTCCTGGCCATCAGGAGTTCAGCTGGGCTCTTGTTAGTCGTGCTGTTAGGTGTGATGTGTTGAAGAAGCAGCATCCTAGTGACTTTATCGTGGATATTACCTTGTTCCATTTTCTGTAGGGTTTTCTTTGTGAACTGAACCATTCGTTAAGCCCTACCATTCGCCGCTGGATGGGCTAGCGATGTGAGTGCGTGTCGGATGCCCCGTTCAGCTAGATATTGTTCAAAGGCTAAAGCAGTCAATTGGGGCCCATTGTCAGAAACCAGGACATCAGGTAGGCCGTGTGTGGCAAAGAGTCTGTTCAATTTCTTGATGACTGCCTCAGTAGTGGTTGTTTTCATTTTATTGACCTCAAGCCAGTTAGAATACGCATCTACAGTTATTAGGAAAGTGTGGCCTCTAGTAGGTCCTGCAAAGTCAATATGAATGAGAGACCAGGGACCCCTGGGTGTTTCTCATTCTGCTGGTGGAGCTTTTGGTGGGGCTGAGTGGTTTTCCTGGCATCTGTTAAAAGAGGCGACCCAGGTTTCGATTTGTTTGTCCATACCTGGCCACCAGGCATAACTTCTTGCCAGCGCTTTCATATGCACGATGCCCGGGTGTCCATCGTGTAGCATTTGCAGGACTTTTTTTTGTAGTTTAGTTGGTATAACAACTTGGTCACCCCATAAAACGCACCCTCTTTGTGAGAAAAGCTCTGTCTCTCTGTTTTTGAATGGCTTAAAGGTTTCCTTGGGGTCATAATCTAGTCCACCCAGCCAAAAACTCGTGCCAAACAAGAGTCTCTTTTGGTTTCAAAGGCGATGTCCTGGGCCGTTAGTGGAGGTGAGGGAATTGTCTTGATTTGTAGTACTGGGAGCGTGAGAGCTGGGTCTTCCTGTGGCTTGGGTAGTGGCGAGCGCTAGTCCGGAACACCCCCCTTTCCCACAATCCATTTAGAAAGGGCCGTGATAGGAGGGAATGACTTTTGGGGGGTGGAAGAGATTTTCTTCCTGGGGAAGAACCAGAGAAGAGGAGGACACCTACAGCTGCATTAAAAAAAAGGGTCGGTGGGAGATTTGTACTTTCTGTCTCCCCAAATCTTGTCAGTGCAGCATTACAGCGAAGAGGGCCTGGCTCAGGTTTCCTGTCTGGGCTTCCTGGGAGAGGATGACCCTGACAATTTTCTTCTTGACAAATCCGTGTTTCTGATAACCAGCCTGTTGCTTTCAGGGAGCTCATAAATCTCCTTTTTTCTGTTGTTCAACTATATTTTGTCAAAATCTATATTGTCAAAATATGATCGACAAATTTTTGTGAACTTTTTCCCTTCACTTGTAAGATAGTGGTAACATCTATTTTCCTAATGAAGCATGTGTGTAAATTAGACAACTACGGAAGAAAGATTCAAATGTGAAAAAGCATCTGGGATAAGGAACAAAGTTTTCTGCTTTTAAAATTGCTGCATGTTCCCATTCTAGTTCCATCCTTTCCTGGAGAAGAATGAGTTTGTCAATATTTCGGACATTAAACTCTACATGGACGTAAATGGAGAGGTAGCAGCAGATCTGTTAATTTGGGGCTTCTTGGTTCTTCCCAGGGATGATCTCAGGGAAGAGATTCTGGCATATTTTAAAAGACAGAGACTTTCTATCAACCAAGATGTTCTTTCACAACTAAAGTTGTTCAACAAGGTAGGAGAAAGTTTTGCTGTCTTTCCTCGGTTTTCCAAAGCCTGAGGTCCCATTTCAAGAGGGCTGATGCTATTCCCCAAAGGTGGTTGACTTTCACCGAGAATTGAATCTGGGCAGGAGAAACCGGATTTTTTCCCTTAGGCTCCTTAGGAGGCTTCGATATTGTTCCATTTTGTGGACCACGTACACATAACACCGGTTCTATAGAACTGGACAGAACCAGTAGAATCCCACCCCTGGTTCCATCTCTCCAGACTTTTCTATTTAATCAAGTCCTTTTTTTTTTTTTTGGAAATGTGAGATGCCAAAAGCAAAAGAGAGGAACTAATGGAGTAATCTTCCAGAAGTTATATCTCCAACCATTTGGAAATAGTGAAAGATTTTGTATTTACTTAAGTGAAGACCAGAGTCTAATATCTAATATCTTGTCTAATATCCATTTTTACCTCCATTTTTCATGGATGGAGAGTCCTAACACATTTCCTTTGGAAATCCTGGTTTTTTTTTCTGCTCAGTCCTTTCCTCAATCTGAATGTGTGGAAAGTTGTCATCCTGGATTTGTCAAGAGGGCTCAAGAAGAAGAGCCAGTTTGCTGTTACGACTATGTTCCTTGTCCGGAGGGGACCTTCTCCACTCAGAAAGGTGGGTGACACCAGAGGAAAATGGGAGGACTGGTGGAACTAGATCCATCCAGAGCATTGTCATGAAAATGTGAATTAAAAAAGTCTTTGAAGCATATTTGATTTCCGGTTTATTTCCAAAATGCACCATTTCTTATCTAAACAGAAGAACAAAAAGACTGTGAAGGAAGGGCTGGAAAGAGAGAGGTGGCTGTGGCAGATTGGGCAAGCTTTACTACTGCCAGAGAAAATATTTCTTCTTTTTAGCTTGGATGTGTCCTTCTTCCCACATTTACTTCTCTAGGAACACCTGAGTTCCTTGAAACACAAGGAATTGTTTTAGGTCCACCTCCTCAAAGGAGGATTGCAATGCAATCTACATGGGTTCCCTTTGAGGAACACTGAAAAAGTGTTGCTGATGTATGAGATACACAATGTGGTGGCATGGATAGTTATGCCTGTATCTGGCTGCACCCATATCACCACTCCTCCAATGGCCATTCCAAATTATTTGCATCACTCACTTGATCTGCCAGCCACCTCTGAGGCAAGTATGACAAGAATTGCCATCTTGCACGTAAGTTTCTCTAGAAAGATTAATTGATTCATATTTTCCTTTAGTAATGGAGGTTCCTATCAATATTCTGAACATTACAAAGGAAACCTTTCAAGTCCAAAGCTTCCCTCAATTTCATAGCCTATCAAAAATATATTGTAGCTATCTTTTTTTAAAAAGTGATGCACTTATTTTTTGACTCTGGAGATATTAAGAAATCTATCCCGGAAAATGCCTCCGGATAATCACTTGTTCCCAAAGAATGTACAATACATCTTGAAATGCAAAGGACAAAGAAATATGCGGTTGGTTTTTTTCCCCCCTCAGATACAGAAAAATGCACCAAGTGTCCAGATGATAAATTCCCAAATAAAGAAAGAGTACAATGTATCCCCAAAGTGACAACCTTCCTGTCTTATGAAGAACTTCTGGGCATCATCCTGGTCTCTTTTGCCCTATTCTTGTTCCTAACCACAGGTCTTGTTTTAATCATCTTCATCAAATACCGAGAAACTCCCCTTGTCAAAGCCAACAACCGGGACCTCTCCTACATCCTCCTGGACTCCCTCCTGCTTTGCTTCTTTTCTTCTTCTCTTTTCATTGGTCAACCAAGGAAAGCCACCTGCCTTCTCCGACAAACGGTCTTCAGCATCATCTTCTCAGTTGCCGTTTCTTCTCTCTTGGCCAAAACCATCATGGTGGTGCTGGCTTTCCTGGCCACAAAACCAGGAAACCGAGCGAAGAGATGGTTGGGGAAGCGTTTGGCCAACTCCATCATCCTATCTTCTTCTGGTGTCCAAGTTATCATCTGCTCCATCTGGCTGGGAGTTTCTCCCCCCTTCCCTGACTCTGACCTCCACTCCCAGCCTGGGGAGATCATCCTGCAATGCAACCAAGGGGCCGTTGTCATGTTTTATGTCACCTTCAGCTACATGGGCTTCCTGGCTGCCATCTGCTTCACAGTGGCTTTCCTAGCCAGGAATTTGCCCGGGGCCTTCAACGAAGCCAAGTTGATCACCTTCAGCATGCTGGTCTTCTGCAGTGTTTGGGTGACTTTTGTGCCCACCTACCTGAGCACCAAAGGGAAACACATGGTGGCTGTGCAGGTCTTCTCCATCCAGGCCTCCAGTGCTGGTCTGCTGGTCTGCATCTTCATCCCCAAGTGCTACATTATCCTTCTGAGGCCAGAGCTGAACACAAAGGAGCATCTCACAGCCAGAACAAATGTAAAAACATGAGATATAACATCATTATGATAGTGGAAGAATTGTTAATGTTCCTTTTATTTGATTTCCATTTTGATAGTATGCAGGAGTCAAAGAAAATGATATCTGTATGTTACAAAATGGGGAATTGTTGAACGACTGGAATTCTTGCAGTTCCCTCCCATCTCAATAAACATTGCTAAAGAGACCGCTGTAAAATTGAGAGGAATTCAGCTGTTCAGCAACAGCTACTGAACATGACACCTTATAAAAAAATGATTGTTTCACTTTTTCCTACTGACAGCAGCTAAACGTGTGGGTGGGTGTGAGAGAATGAGTAGGAAAAGAGGTCAGGACGAAGCTGTGGGAATCAAACAGCAGCCTGGTTGCCTGATCCTCTCCCTAAAAATGCCAGAATGATGTGAAATGCCATGCTTGACTGGCTCCCAGCTGAGGAGGGAAATTTTCATCCCTCTTATATGAGTCTTTCTTGATTTCCTGATTAAACCTCCTTTGCAGAAAGAATTCAGCAGAACAGCTGTCTGGGATTTCAGTTTGGGATTGTATGTATTTCACAGCAAAAAAAAAGTAAATAAAACAATTAAGTTTGTAAAGAAATTTCCATTGGATATTTTTTTCTTTCAACAACCAGAGAAATAAAATAGCTGTTTTCAAGCCCTTTAATTTTCCACTCTACAATTTGTACCTGAAGCATTTCTCTGCTTCTCCTCCAAGCCTATCTCGTCTTTGAAGGGCTGGAGAAGATGTCCAGAGAAAGGGGACCTTGGGACTTTTCCCAGGAGGAGACAGGGATCTTGTCTCAAGGCAGCCGCATCATTGACCAGGTCACCAACCTCCAATGCTGCATAATGTTCATCCAGGTCCAAGAAGGGGCTGAATAAGTGGGGAGGGGACTTCTAGGTTTGTAGGAAGAGGCATCCATGGAAGCTGCTCTGTTCTCCAGCCACAGAGATTGCTGATCAATTGGGAATCAATTTTTATGTCTCATAATGGCTCCTAATTGTGAATAGGATCCCTTTGAAAATTCCATTTTAAGGAGATAAGAAAAGTTCTGTTGGATCAGAAGAAGGTCAGTCTAAGATTCACACAAATCCCTCTGGTTCTCGCAGAAGCAGTAGAAGAAGGCAGAGACTTGTGGCTTTGTGCCACATGGAAAAGGTGTTTATCCAGAGGTGGAATTCAGTAGGTTTTGACTAATTGTGGAGAACTGGTAGTGGATATTTTGAGTGGTTCGGAGAACTGGCAAATACCGCCTCTGACTGGCCTTGCCCCCATCTCTTCTCTGTCTCCCACTGAGTCCCAGCTGATCAGCTGGATTGGTTGCCCTACACAGGAGAACGGAGCTGGAAAGCAGGTTAGACAGGAGAGGTAGGAATGGGCTTTTGAAGTAACTTTCCACTGCCACACCCACCAAGCCCCACCCACAAACCCATGCCCACAGAACCAGTAGTAAAAATATTTGATCCCCACCACAGCAATTATCCCACAATTTCACTTTCCTCCATCACTACCCACAACATTGGACACTCAGCCATCTCACACTCTAGGTATCTCCAATTTTAGTATCTCACATTAATCTGAGAAAATGTTTCCAAATTTACCACCCCAAATTCAATAAGAACTAAGGCAGGACTGGAATTCAAAAGTCTCCTGGTGATCCACTCAAAGTCCTCCAGGAAGTTTTCCTGCCTGAGGGAGGATTAGAACTCAAAGCCTCCTGAATATTGGCCAATACAACCAACAAGTCCTAAATCAATTAATGTCAGGAATGTCACTCAAATTGATCGGCAACTCATGCAAAAAAATTAGGCTGTGCATTTTCCAGAAGATGGGTAGGCTCCATAAACAATGCCATTGTTTCATTTGAGTAATGAAGGTAGAGATGGAAGGTTCTGGAAACGCCATTTTACAGGGTGCACCTTCTTTAGGCCCAACTGCCCCTGTTTTTCTTGGTACAACACCTGAGCTAAGGAATCTCTGAAACATTGTCTTGGGTTTAGGTCCAGGGGCCACAGGAGAAGTCTCCCATCCTAAAACGTATCCTGATCCCTTTCTATTTTGAGTGCACTATGGTGGTTCTGTCCCCATTCTTGGTAAGGGGACATATTGTGAGGGTGTGTTTGCCGTGTATATTGACAACACGCAAATTTTAGGGGAACCTTTGAAAGTGAGCTCAGTCTGTTCCTAAACTGTGAGCCCTATCTGACCATCACAACACCCGAAGGACATCGAGATATACACAAAGCCTTGTTTTTCTATGTTTCAAGCATGGACATCAATCTTATCATCGGTCCACTCATATTTTATTTTTTTGGAATGTGCATTAAACTTAACACATACTAAATCTCACCTATAGTCATTTTGCCATTCTAGGCCCTTTTGCTTTTTTCCATCAGCTGCCTCTTGTCTTTCCGCCTTATTCCTTGGATGGATCCAAAGACCACAAAGCTAGAACTTCTTGGAGAAATCCATCACTTGTTTATACCAAGAACAATCCAAGTTCATTTGCTTAATTTTCATGGTCCAACTCTGCACCTTTCATCCCAGTTTCATGGTGGGCAACACCCATCAGCAAGGAGACAGAATGGTGTAGCCACTGGATGCAGATGTTTGCTTGTTATGATACAAGAGTGTTGCGTTGGTCTGGCGTGAGTGAGCAAAGAGATGAGATTCCCTTGCTTCCTCCCTAAAATATTTTAAAATAAATACTTTTCTTCCTTATCTGCATAATTGGTCTTCAGGGGACATGATGTAGATGACCAGAGAGAAAAGGGAAGATTACCGGGTTTTATGCAGGAATCCTCTGATCTAGCTTTGCTTTCGCTGTGACCACTTGGCTTTAGTGAAAGCATATCTTTTACTAGATGCAGCTCGACTGCAAATGGAGATGAGTCTTTCTTTCCTGAAGGTCCAATCTGGGCCGGGCCTGATAACCGCTCACCTGCGTGGCTTCAATGTCTTCTCTTTGGCTGTGGGTGGTTCTCTTGTGGGTGTCCATGCATCTGGGAATGGTGAGGAGACAGGAGATATCGGAATATCTCAGAATATCTTGGCTGGGCCCAGGAGTTTCTGGATGAAGCTGCTTGCCACTCATTGCCTCTTCCTTCTTCTTCTGTAAACATTGCCAGAAATCTCAAAAGGCGAACAGTAACAATGATTTGGGTCTTATTAACCAGAGCTGGTGAGGAGAGAGATGACTGGAGAATATTGGAGGGCCTCTTCTAGAGGAAAGGATGAAAACAAACAGAAAGAAAAGTGAAAGCTTTCAGGCTTTCTTCCGCCCACCTCCTCATTTGTGGCCCAAAGTGTCTTCATCATCAACGTTTGCTAGGCCAGCCCCTTTTGGCACCCAAGGGACCCCCACAGTTGCATTCAGCAGGCAACTTGAAGAAGAAGAGGGTGTACGTCCATCAATGGGGATTGGACAGCCACTTGTCTGACATGGTATAGGGCAGGGGTGGGATTCAATTGTTTTAACAACCAATTCTGTGGGCGTGGCTGGGCGGGCGTGGCTTCTTCTTTTTTTGCAGCACCCCCCCTTGTTTTTGGGTCTCCTGGACCTCAGGGAAGCATCCTGGGGGACGTTTTTTGCTCCCAGAAATCTTTCCTGGGGCCCAAGAAGGCACAAAACCAAGCACAGGGCGGGGCGACCATCATACATACACATCCCGCAACTCCTTTTGCCTCCTGGGTCTCAGGGACGCGTCCTGGGCAAAGCAGTAAGACAGCCAGGGGGATCCTGGCACAGTGGATCATCGGGAAGGGAAAAAGAACCTGAAGATTCCTTCAGGTGTGACTGGGTGGGGAAGGACACAGTCAGTGATGTCGGGCAGGCACAATAAAGACTGACTGGGAGGGAAGGGTGGAGAGGGGTGGGGCCAGCCAGGGGCAGGATTTGCTGGCTCTCCGAACTGTGCAGATTCATAACAACCAGTTCTATAGAACCGGTCCGAACCGGTAGAATCCCACCTCCAATATAGGGATTCCTGCTTGAGCAGGGGGTTGGACTAGAAGGCTTCCAAGGTCCCTTCCAGCTCTATTCTGATTGGTTAATAAAGGGCCAAGTCCAGCAAAAGGAGCTGGAGACTCACTGAGAATTCCAATCCCATCAAGGAGTGTCCAGAAGACTCCACGGCTTTGATCCCCAACCTGTGTC
>NW_020769822.1:0-20859 GCF_900518735.1 Pseudonaja textilis | reverse complement strand
CATAGTCATTTAAATAAGCGGGCGGTCTGTGATGGCGCCCAGAACGTCGTAACTCCGGTGAGTTACCAAGTGTCTCAGAGTTCAAGGAAACCGGTGGGGTTGGTGATGGGGTGCAGCCTCGCTCTGAGGCCTGCGCTGGTACTGGTGCAGTACTTCTGGTCGGTGGTGTCGTGGCCCCGTCTGCTGGTTCAGGTGGAGGACCCATCGGGCAGTCCCGGTCTACTGCCTGCTCCCTTGGCCCGGGTGATGGTGGCGAAGAGCTTCTGGCATGGTCTTCGATGAGAGTTGGGTGAGGCACCTGGGGGTCGACCTGAGCCCACGATCCGGCACTGGCGAAGGTACCTTGTCGCTTCCTTAGCTGGTCCAGGTGTCTTCTCCAGATGCGGCCGTCTTCCAGCTGGACTCGGTACGACCTGGGACCGGTGATGGCTACTATCACTCCTGGAATCCAAAGTGGGTCTCCGGCATAGTTTCTCGCAAAGACATGTTCCTGCAAGACAAAATCTCTGACCCCCGTCATTGAAGCGAGAGAGGTGTCAGGGCAATAGTGAGGGTGGAGCCTATCCAACACAGTTCTTAGGCATCTACCCATCAGAAGTTGAGCTGGGGATTTGTTGGTGACCATGCAAGGGGTTGAGTGTTGGCTTAGCAAGAAGCGGGAGAGTCTGTGATGCCAATCATCTTTGCTGAATCTGGCTAACGCTTCTTTTGTGGATCTAACGGCTCTCTCAGCCAGTCCGTTGCTGGCAGGATGAAAGGGGGCCGTGAAGATGTGTCGGATGCCAAGATTGGTGGCAAAACGGCTAAATTCTGTTGAGGCAAACTGGGGGCCATTATCCGAAACTATGGTATCTGGTAGCCCGTGTGTTACGAATAGGCGGGTCAGGGCCTTGGTAACCGCTTGCGTGGTGGTCGTGGATAGTTGGGCCACATCGATCCATTTAGAGTATGAATCTACGACCACCAAGAAGGTTTTGCCGTGTATTGGGCCTGCTAAGTCAATGTGTAGCCTTAACCACGGCGCGTTGGCGCTCTCCCACTTTGTGGGGGTGGTGACTGGAGGGGATGGTCTGGATTCCTGACAGGGTTGGCAAGAGCTTACCCACTTGATGATGTCGTCGTCCAAGCCAGGCCACCAGACGTAACTCCGAGCCAACGCCTTCATCCGGACGATGCCCGGGTGGCCCTCGTGTAGTGCCTCTAAAACTGGAGTGCGGAGTGAGGCCGGAATGACAACCCGGGTGACCCACAACAGGCAGCCCTGTATGCTAGATAGTTCCTGTTGACGGGTCTTAAAAGGTGTGAATTCGGCTGCGAGGTTAGAGCCCGGCCACCCCCTCCTCACCCAGTCCAGTACCTGGGCGATTGTTTTGTCCGTCTTGGATTTGGTGGCGATGTCGAGGGCGGTGACAGGAAGGTCAAGCTCGGTGACATCGAAGATGGCATGGACCGGGGCCGGGTCTTCAGCTGGAGCTGGCAGGGGGCAGCGGCTGAGGGCGTCTGCGTGGCTTAACGTTTTTCCTGGGCGGTGGATGAGCTTGTATGAATAAGCCGCCAGGAACAAGGTCCACCTTGTCATTCTGGGAGACAACATTTGGGGAGTCTGCTTGTCTCCAGATAGAAGACCCAGGAGAGGCTTGTGATCCGTGATTAGTTCGAAGTTGTGGCCGAAAAGGAATTCATGAAATTTCTTAACTGCGGCCACTGCGGCTAAAGCCTCCTTGTCGATTTGACTATAATTACGCTCTGTTGCTGAGAGCGTTCTGGAAAAGAAAGCGATTGGTGCCTCGGAGCCGTTGGGTAGTCTATGGCTTAATACGGCTCCAATCCCAAAAGGGGATGCATCTGCGGCTAGTACCAATGGGAGGTGTGGGTCAAATTGAATAAGGACCACGTCTGATGTGAGCAGTGATTTGACTGCGCGAAAAGCGGTGTCTTCCTTGTGTCCCCAGTGCCAAGGTGATTTTTTATCTAAGAGCCTGTGTAAAGGCTCTGCTACTGATGCTTTGTGAGGTAGAAATGATGCATAAAAGTTCAATAATCCCCAAAAGGCTTGTAGCTCGGTTTTAGTGGTTGGCGTGGGTGCCTCATGAATCGCCTTGACCTTGGATTCTAGGGGGTGAATGCCTGAGGCATCAATTCTATAGCCCAGAAAGTCCACCTGTCTAGTGGCAATGGCACATTTCTCCCTTTTTAATTTGAGGCCATGCTGTCTGAACCTGTCTAACACTGCTCTGACTCTCTGGAAGAGTTGGGGCCTGTCCCTGGCCGAGACCAATATGTCGTCGAAGTAGGGTACTACGCCAGGGAGGCCCTGAAGTATATGCTCCATGAGGGATTGGAAGATGCCCGGGGCAACACTTACGCCGAACTGGAGACGCCTGCACCTGAAGGCACCCCTGTGGGTCACAATGGTTTGCAGTTCGGCTGTTTGGTTGTCAACAGGGAACTGTTGATACGCTTGTGACATGTCCAATTTGGCAAAAATGTTGCCAGGCTCAAAGGTATGCAATAAATGTTGAATGACCGGGACTGGGTACGCGCTAACTTGTAGAAAGCGGTTAATTGTTGTTTTGTAATCCGAACAAATTCTCAGGCTGCCATCCTTTTTAAGGGGTGTGACAATTGGCGTCTCCCATTTGGCGAAGTCAGTCGGCTCAATGACCCCTTGCTTTAATAATTTATCGAGCTCTGCGTCTAGTTTAGGCCGAATGGCGAATGGGACTCTACGAGGTTTCAGCCGGACTGGAACCGCTTGGGGGTCAACTGCAAATGAGATGGGGGTACCATTATAACACCCTAACTCATCGCTGAATACGTCTGAGTAGTCAGTGAATAAGGAGTCAGTGTCAGAAGCTGAGACAGCATGGACTCCTGTTAACCCTAGGCCGAGGTAGGGGAACCAATCAAGCCCCAGAAGACTAGGGAGGTTGCCGTTAACTACCACTAGAGGCAGGTGGCCTTTGAAAGCTTTAAAATTAACAAGGAACTTGCCTTTGCCGAGTAATGGGATGTCCTTTCCCTGATAATCCCTCAAGGTGATCTGGCACTTCTGGAGCTGGTTTCTGAATAGTCTGGGCTGGATTTTCTTGAGGGTGCTCCAAGAGATGATTGAGAGCGCTGACCCCGTGTCAACCTCCATACGACAAGGTTTACCTTCTAATAAAATGGAGAGTGTTATTTTACTAATAGAGTGACAGGTGTGGTTAGCATGGTAGCAAGTGTGACAATTTAGTACTTGCCTTTGGGGCCCAGAATGGGAAAAGGAAGGAACCTTTTGTGCTGAGTTGTGTGTGGCCTGGCAGACTCTGGCGATGTGGCCTTTTTTGTGGCAATTGTTGCAGATGGCTCCCTTGAATTTGCACGAAGCTCTCGAGTGAGGTCCGCCACAGGATAGGCACAGAATGATGTGTCTGGGTGCGCTGTTGCTTTCTTGCCTGGTTCCTGCCTGTGGTTGTTTGGCATGCGCGAGGCGGTGGATGTCTGTTTGATCGTTGGGATCATCTTCGTTGACTACCTCTTCTGAATGAACGGTGGCACAGCTTTGTTTGGGAACGGGACCTTGAATTTCGGTGGCTGACTGGGTTGCCAGTTCTGCTGCCAAGGCTTCCTCGACGGCCTGGGAGAGGTTGAGGTCCTTCCTGGCGAGTAGTCGCCTTTGGAGGTGAAGGTCTTTGACCCCGCAGACGAGCTGGTCGAGGAGCATGTCATCTAAATAGTTCCCGAACCTGCAGTGGAGGGCTGCAGTCCTCAAGGCGGCCATATACTGGTTGACGGTTTCCTTTTCCGCTTGTTTCCTCATCCGGAAGGTGAAACGCCTCGCGATTTGTGAGGGCCTGGGGGAGTAATGATTGGTGAGGATCTCCAGCAATTCTGCCCAGGGGACATTCTTTAACTCACGTGGAGCCACGAGTGCTGTGGCGGTATCAAAAACGATGGCTCCGCAATAACTGAGGAAGAATGACTTCTTTCTGTGCTCCCCAGCATCAGCCAGACCAATGGCATTGATGTAGTGATTAAAGCGATTTTTGTATGACTCCCACTTTTCTTCATCCGGCTTGAACGGTGGGAAGGCTGGGTTGGAGTTCATGATGAGGACTTCTGCAGGTTGTGCTGCTGTGAAATCTCTCTGGGACAACAAAATGGCACTTTGTGCTCTTGTCAGGCTAGTGACTTCAGCTCTGGAGAGGCTCCACGGAACCTCTCTGCTCTCTCTGGGCTAACGACTGTGGCTAGGCTGAAACGGCTGTTGGCAGCGTTTTGAATTTCACGCTCCTGGGGAGCGTAGGCGGTAATGGCTAGCCGCCTCTGATAGCGCTTCAAATTTCGTGCCTGCGTAGGCGTCAGTGACTCGGAATAACAGCACCGCGCTGTATTCCGGCAAGAAATTCAAACGACAGCCGTTTGAATTTCGCGCTCTTTTGTGTTGAGCGGCTGCGGCTCGCAGCGCTTCACTTTCCCCTGTAGCTTGCTAACCAAGTGGCTACAGACGCTTCTTAACTTTCGCTCTTGCTGACCGAGCTCTCTGCGGCGCGGCTGCGGTTCAGCGATTTAGTGATTTCAGCTGTTGCGGATTGCCTCTGGTAGCCATCCCACCCTCGTCGCCAGTGTTGTAGTTCAGCAATGAGAGGCTAGACCAGGGCATGGATGCAACAATACTTTATTAAGGTAATAAAGGACTGAACGTGCTAGCCCTGCCTGGAGCAGGCTCGCAGCGATCAGCGGCTGGCCGAACCCTGCAGCTGGCTTTTATAGCCGGCTGTCGAGGGAGGCCAGCCAATGAGGGGCAGCAAACGCCCCTGCAGCATGAACGGACCTGGGTGGGGACTTTGGGAAGTTCCAGGGACATAACACCAACAGATGCTGCCTTTGAACCCCATTTCTTTGTGGAAGATCAGTTTCAAGATCATTATTTCCGCTGTTCCCTTTCCAAGCACGTCTTTTCTGTCAAAGGCCGCAAAAGATGCACCCAGAAAGCCCCACTGGAGACCCAGGAGAAAAAGAACAGGAAACGGATCATAAATAACCCTCATCGCTACAGCTTCATTCAGACTTTGGCCCAGGCGATGAATGCCGCTTATTCCTCCAGATCGAGGAGGGGGAGGAAGGAGGAAGAAAAGAGGTTGGGTGCTCTGAGGCTGCAGCCGTGGCAGGTATGGGGGTCCCGATAGGGATCCATTCATCTGAGATCCTTTGGAGAAGGAACCCAAAAGAGAAGGAGGGGAAAATCATAACCTTCTTGTGCTGCAAAAGGTCAAGAGATTTGCACCATCTAATTGCTCCTGTCTGATGCTCTGGAATAACAGGGAGCAGATCTGAAGTTTCTGTCTAGCCTCTGTTGGAAGAAATCTCCTTCTGGGTTCAGTTCCAAGTGGGGAAGAAAGACGCTGGATACATGGTGACTGCTTGGAAGATGGTTTAATGGTGGACAGGAGCACATGCCTTGGTTGAGGAAAGAAGGGTTGAGTTGCTGAGAGTGCAATTGTTTTATGCCCTCTGTTGGGATTTGAATTGGAGCTTGTATTCTGATTGGTTGTCAGACTCCCATGGGGCCATGCAGGGGCAACTCTGTAGGCTGTTCTGAATCCCAGGCTTGGTTGAGCCTCGCTGGATGGTGATGTAATGGCTTTGGGCAATTCCTATATAGCTTTACCTGGAGTAGATCTTTGTTATGTAAAATAGAGTGGGCTAGGCCAAAGTAATGGTCCATTAGGAAAGGTGGGAGGGGGGCTGAGTTTCAGCCTCTCTGAGTTTCTACTTTTCTTTTTAGGGGAAATATATTCTCCCTTTTTAGTCTATCCTAAAATATTTCATTTTCCTAGGAGAGGGGAGGGTTTTAACTCCCAACACCTCTTTCAGTCATTGGAAGAGTGTTGAATCCTCCCTTGTCCAACTGAGAGATGTTGTAAGTTGGAGAAGCTGCTCTCATAATCTCCTCCTTGTCTTCTCTCAAGACTCAGTTTCAGGTTGCAGTCAAGCACGATTTTGAGATTGTTTTCATAAACATATATTCATGTACAAATAATTCAAGATGGCAAATGTCTCCAACACAGCTTCCTCCTTCAACCTATCCATTTTACAGCAGAACAGAATTTGGCCCCATTCAGAGAAACTTCCTCCTATTGCTCTGAGAACTGCAGTTGCACATAAAAGAGTTCTGAACATCCCAGATATTTTATTAGGAGAGTCGTCACAAAGTGATTCCCTGAGTCCTGATTGGAGATGCAGCATAGCAGGACGTGAGCTGCAGTTTGAGTGGCCCCTTGTCCACAGGGCCCCAGTCTCAGCTCAGGCGCTCTTTCTTTGTATCGGCCCCCTGAAACGGCTCTAGGATCTCCATTGCAGCTCTCGGAGGTTAATTCCCTTTGGACTTTTGGCAGGGTTATTCAATATACTTGCTCTAAAGGCTGCTCAAATAAAAATTCTTGGGAAGAGCAGCCCCATCTTGTTGGATTTCCAGATCTTCGAGACCTTCTTTGAGTTCACTAAGTGCACTAACTCATCCCCCATCCTTAAAAGCCCTTCCCTGCAGAAGCCACGGGGGCTGAGTACCAATGAGTAGTTGTGTGTTCATTTTCCCCACAACATCAACCCTGTGAATTGAGTTGGGCTGAGAGACTGGCCCCAAATCCCCCACTCTGCTTCATGACCAAGGCGGGACTTGAACTCACACCCTCTTGCTTTCTACTTCGGGGGCTTAACCAGTAGACCAAACTGGCTCCCTTGTATACTTATCAAGCTTGGCACAATCCTTCATCCAGTGCATCATTAATGTTCTTATATGAGATACTATAATTTATCAAATCCTAAAATCCAGATAGTTTTCTACTGCTTTTTAGTCATACAGTTGTTTCTAGGAGGAAATCAGAAATATTTTTCTGGAAAGTTGGTAAAGTTTAAATAACACAAAAGTATATTTGCCTGAGAATTGTAATAAATCTTGTATAATAGCGATTTATCAACCCTATTATATTAATGACAACATAGAAAAATTGATAACTTAACGACAAAATGTTGTATCTTCCCACTTTCAGGACAAAGATTAAAAAAACTAAAGATTATTTGAGTACCATTTTAAAATCAGTTTTTATCCACTTAATTATCATACCATCCACCCCTCACTTAACTGGGCTTCTGATCACATCACAAAATCGTTTGTTACTCTTTCCTCAGATTGAGTTATATCAGCAGTATTTCCACAATGTATTTATGAAATGAAATAATATGTGAGGATGACTTGTACAGAGCACATAAATTATATGCCCCCCTTTCCCAGAACCAACTTAGAAAGGGCCATGATAGGAGGGAATGACTTTTGGGGGTTGGAGGAGAGATTCTGCCTGGGGAAGAACCAGAGAAGAGGAGGACACCTACAGCTGCATAAAAAAAGGGTCGGTGGGAGATTTGTACTTTCTGACTCCCCAAATCCTGTCAGTGCAGCATTACAGCGAAGTGGGCCTAGCTCAGGTTTCCTGTCTGGGCTTCCTGGGAGAGGATGACCCTGACAATTTTCTTCTTCAGAAATCCGTGTTTCTGATAACCAACCTGTTGCTTTCAGGGAGTTCATAAATCTCCTTTTTTATGTTGTTCAACTATATTTTGTCAAAATCTATATTGTCAAAATATGATCAACATTTTTTTGTGAACTTTTTTGGTTCACTTGTAAGATAGTGTTAACACCTATTTTCCTAATGAAGCATGTGTGTAAATTAGACGATTACAGAAGAAAGATTTAAATGTGAAAAAGCGTCTGGGATAAGAAACAAAATCTTCTGCTTTAAAAATTGCTGCATGTTCCCATTCTAGTTCCATCCTTTCCTGGAGAAGAATGAATTTGTCAATATTTCACACATTGAATTGTACAAGGACCCAAATGGAGAGGTAGCAGCAGATCTTCTCATTTCAGGCTTCTTGGTTCTTCCCAGGGATGATCCCAGGAGAAAGAATCTGGCGTATTTTGAAAGACAGAGACTTTCTATCAACCAAGATGTTCTTTCATGGCTAAAGCTGCTCAACAAGGTAGGAGAAAGTTTTGATGTTGTTCCTCTGTTTTCCAAAGCCTGAGGTCCCATTTCAAGAGGGCTGATGCTATTCCCCAAAGGTGGTTGATCTTCACCGAGAACTGAATCTGAGCAGTAGAAACCGGATTTTTTCCCTTAGGCTGCTTGGGAGGCTTCGATATTGTTCCATTTTGTGGACCCCGTACAATTAAGGGTCTCCATCAAATGGGTGAGAAACCCACAAGGGCTGGGGAATGTGTCCCTAGTAGCTTCTGGTTGATTGCTCCTTGTGCCCAGAAGAGCAAACGAAAGCGGCAATTCTGCTGACCGGGGCCTGAATCCAGGCTTGGACCGTATCGGATGGGATTGAATGGTGATTGGATGGAGGTCCTTTTGGCCCCATTGGGGGAAAGAAGCTTCCTCTCATCCTGCTTGGGGAAAAGTGTCCCCTGAAGGGGCAGCTCCATAATCTGGGAGGCTTTTAAGGAGGCCCGACCTGGCCAGAGCTCTCCATGCCTCCCTTTCACCCTCCCTGGGATGGAGCAATGGGCCTACTGCTCCTAGGAAGCAGCTCCAAGGCTTTCAGTTCACCTGAAATTATCAAGACTGTTCTGATATCACACCTAAAAATTATGGGTGTAAGAAGAGGGGAGAAATGCGTGTTAATGGGGTCATGAGGAGGAACCGGCTGGTTATCACTTAATGCTGAAATCTTTTCTCAGTTCCATCCAGGGGTGGGATTCAAATTTTGTAACAACCAGTTCTTTGGGCGTGGCTTAATTTATGGGCGTGGCTTGGTGGCCATGTGACTGGGTGGGTGTGGCCAGGTGGCCATGTGATTTGCAAACCAAATACAATTGGTCCTTGCTTAATGACCAGTTGCTTAGCAAGTGTTCTAATTTATGATTGATCTCCCCAGAGCTGCTTGACCTGTTTTTGGAGTTTTGACAACCATAAACACAAACACACAAACACACACACTATTCTAACCCTGCTATTCTTTGACTCTGTATGGATCTCCTGCTGGAGAAGGGAGTTGGATTAGCTGACCTCCGAGATCCCTTGCAGGCCAGTCCTAGATTGTTGTGCTGCTTTAAAGAGTCTTCTGAAGCCAGGGTTTGTTTCCTTCCTTCCTCTCCTTTCTTTTCTATCTCCTTCCCTCCCTCCTTCTATTTATTTATCTATCCATTCATATATCTCAATCACTTTCTCCTCCCTCCATCTCTTCCTTTCTTTTCCTTTCTTTGTCCCTTCCTTCCATCTCTCCCTTTCTTTGTCTATCCCTTTCCTTCCTTTTGCTTCCTTTCTCTCTTTTCTTTCTCTTTCTGTTTTCTTTCTTGTCTCTCTTTTCCTCTCTCATCCCCTCTTTTTCTCTCTTTCTCCCCTCTCTGTATCACTCTGTCTCTCTCTGCGTCTTTCCCTGTCTTCCTCCTCCCCCCCCAACTTTGTGTGTGTGTGTATGTGTGTGTTTGTGTGTGTGTGCAAAAGAGAGGCATGGATAAGTCTGACCAGGTCTGGTCTCTTTAAGAACCTCCCCAACTATGAACCGGCCCTTTCGGGGGACACTTTTCCCCAAGTAGGATGAAGCTTCTCTCCCAATGGGACCAAAAGAACCTCCACCCAATCATGATTCAAATTCATCTGAATTCAGGCCCTGGTCAACAGAATTCCCTTATTTCTTTGCTATTTTGGGCACAAGGAGCAAACAAACCTAAAGCTCTTAGTGACACATTCCCCAGCCCTTGTGGGTTTCTCACCAGTTTGAAGGAGATACTCAACCATAGATGGTTCACAAAATGGAACAGTGAGAGAAGGTAAGGGTGAAGGTGGGGGATAGTGAAGTGGCCAGGTATCTATCTTCCCCTCTCTCTCCTCCACTTTGTGTTTATGTGTGTGTGTGTCTGTGAATGTGTGTGTTTCTCCCTGAAGCCAGCAAGCTCTCCTTGGTGCTCTTCGCTACTTCTTTCATTTCTTCTTTTTTGAATCCAGACTGGCTGAACAACGATTGTCAGACCGTGGTGGTAGCGTCCATTCAGGCAACCCTCCTCCTCCTCCTCCTCCTCCTCCTCTTCCTCCTCCTCTCACACCCGGCAGCTGTGGATGGATCAGGAGGGTGCAGTTGTGTGGGGAGATGCTCGCTCCTCAAGTGAGCAGCCACCCACCCCGTACTCGGTTTTGCTGTGCTTTGGCATTTGCTTGAGGAGAATCTCCCCATGTGCGTGCTTCCTCTCCTCCCCTGCCACAACAGCCAGTTACAAGAGGGGGAGGAGGGTCGTCAGAAGGGACACTTCCACCGTAGTCTGGCAATTGTTCAGCCAGTCTGGATTCCTAAAAGAAGAAATGAAAGAAGTAACGAAGACTGCCAAGGAGAGCTTGCTGGCTTGGCCATGCTGCGGCTTTCAGGGAGACATACACACAGAGTGGGAGAGAGAGTCGGGAAGATATGGACCCGGCCGCTTCACTATCGCCCACCGTCACCCTCACCTTCTCAGGGCAGACGAGGGAGGGGAGGGTGAGGGGCAGGGCCAGCCGCTTCAGCAAGGTGAAGAGGTGGCGACAAAGCACACTTGAGTAGAAACCTGGGAATGGCAGCTCCTGAGGGGCTTTGAGGTCGGAACACCTGGAGTGGCCGAGATCCGAGTGAGCATTGCACCACAGGTTTACCTGATCTCCCACTTCTTTGGTGTTGGCTTTACGGAGCCGCAGGGTGAGGTCTGGGCTGACATGTGACAGCAGTGCCTTTAGCGGTGCTCACTTGTAAGTGTCCAAATAATCTGGTGAAAATGGCGGAGGAGTCACTCAGGTAGACCTCCCCCATCCGCAGTCTTCCTCCTGCACAAAAAGGCCATTCCCTGAGCTAAGAAGGCAAGGAGCTGTGGCTCAACTCACCCAATCCCTAGGACTACCCCAAATGGTTCCAATTGGGTGCAGAGAGGGCAGCTCCTCCTGGCAATCCCCTTTCCCTCAGTGCTCTGACTTCCTGTGGCTCACCTCCAGTCTGAACACCAGGTTGGACCAGCAGAAGGCCACTTCCCCGCTTCTCAATGGCGCTCCTGTTCTGGCCACTGCAAGACTCTCCATCTTTTTCCCCAAATTCTCCATCAATTTTGAAATGAAGACACCTGTTGCTGACATGGGTACGACCGGGCTGCCGGCCACCTTTACCTCCCCCACCCCACTTGCCTTTTGCCACTGCCACCTGGACCCCTAACCCCCAGCAGGTAAGGCCCAGCACCTGCGGTGAATCCCAGCTAAATTTTGCTGTACAGGATGACAGGTGGAGAGGCTCATGTTCTCCTGCTGCTGGGAAAGCAAGAGAGTCTTTCCCGGCACAGTGAAAAGTTTGCAACTTCCCCTCTAATAGGGAAACGGGCGGCTCTGGGTGGCATAGAAGCAGCCTGCTTGAATCCTGTTTCTCTCTGCCACCCAGAGCTGTGCTGGGAAAGACTCTCTTCCTCTCCCAGCAGTAGGAGAACGTGAGCCTCTCCACATGTCTTCCAGTACAGCGAAATGTAGCTCAGGTTCCCACCAGTCTGCATCTCAACCCCCGCCTGGGTGCACCGCAGCTGCTGGGCCTTACCTGCTGGGGGTGAGGGTGGCAGGTGGCGGCAGCAAAAGGCAAGTGGGGTAGGGTGGGGGTAAATATGACTGGCAGTGGCAGGTAGGCGATTGGGCCCCAGAGCTTGCAGAGCCTCACTCACCCAGAGAGATCAGGCAGGGCCACAGCGGAAGGCATGCAGCAATGGCTGGCCTGGCGAGTGGGCAAAAGCAGGCTGCAGGCGATGCCACGCATGCACGATAAGGACATATTGGGCATGGAGGGGAGGGGCAGGTGGAGAGGGGAGCGGCCAGTCAGTGGTGCAATTTGCCAGTTCTCTGAACTACGCAGAATCATAACAACCGGTTCTATAGAATAGACAGAACCAGTACAATCCCACCACTGGTTCAATCTCTCCAGACTTTTCTATTTAATGAAGGCCTTTTTTGGGGGTGGGGGGCAATGTGAGATGCCAAAAGCAAAAGAGAGGAACTAAAGGAAGAATCTTCCAGAAGTTATATCTCCAACCATTTGGAAATAGTGAGAGATTTTGTCTTTACTTAAGTGAAGACCAGAGGCTAATATCTAATATCTTGTCCAATATCCATTTTTACACCCATTTTCCATGGACGGAGAGTCCTGGCACATTTCCTTTGGCAATCCTGTTTTTTTTTTCTGCTCAGTCCTTTCCTCAATCTGAATGTGTGGAAAGTTGTCGTCCTGGATTTGTCAAGAGGGCTCGAGAAGGAGAGCCAGTTTGCTGTTTTGACTGTGTTCCTTGTCCGGAGGGGACCTTCTCCACTCAGAAAGGTGGGTGACACCAGAAGAAAATGGGAGGACTGGTGGAACTGGATCCATCCAGAGCATTGTCATGAAAGTTCGGAATTAAAAAACACTTTGAAGCTGAATTGGTTTCTACTTTATTTCCAAAATGCCCCGTTTCTTCTCTAAACAGAAGAACAAAAAGACTGTGAAGTGGCTGTGGCAGATTGGGCAAGTTTTACTACTGCCAGAAAAAATATTCCTTCTTTTTAGCTTGAATGTGCCCTTCCTTCCACATTGACTTCTCCAGGAACACCTGAGTTCCTTGAAATGTGAGGAATGGTTTTAGGTCTACCACCTGAAAGTAGAATTGCAATGCAGTCTACATGGGTTCCCTTTGAGGAACACTGAAAAGGTATTGCTGATATACGAGATGCACAATGTGGCGGCATGGTTAGTGATTCGTGTATCTGGCTGCACCTGTATCACCACTGTTCCAATGGCCATTCCAAATTATTTGCAGCAGTCACTTGATCCGCCAGCATCCTCTGAGGCAAGTAAACAAGAATTGCCACCTGGCAGGTAAGTTTCTCTAGAGAGATTAATTGATTCATTATTTACCTTTAGTAATGCAGGTTCATATCAATATTCCGAACATTACAAAAGAAATCTTTCAAGTCCTAAGCCTTCACTTAATTTCATACCCTATCAAAAATATATCGTAGGTATATTTTTTTAAAAAGTGGTACACTTATTTTCTGTCTCTGGACATATTAAGAAATCCATCCCAGAAAATGCTCTCAATAATCACTAGTTGCCAAAGAATGTACAATACATCTTGAAATGCAAAGGACAAAGAAATATGCGGTTGGTTTTTTTCCCCCCCTCAGATACAGAAAAATGCACCAAGTGTCCAGATGATAAATACCCAAATAAAGAAAGAGTCCAATGTATCCCCAAAGTGATAACCTTCCTGTCCTATGAAGAACTTCTGGGCATCACCCTGGTTTCTTTTGCCCTATTCTTGTTCCTAACCACAAGCCTTGTTTTAATCATCTTCATTAAATACCGAGAAACTCCCCTTGTCAAAGCCAACAACCGGGACCTCTCCTACATCCTCCTGGTCTCCCTCCTGCTTTGCTTCTTGTCTTCTTCTCTCTTCATTGGTCAACCAAGGAAAGCCACCTGCCTTCTCCGACAAACGGTTTTCAGCATCATCTTCTCAGTTGCCGTTTCTTCTCTCTTGGCCAAAACTATCACAGTGGTGCTGGCTTTCCTGGCCACAAAACCAGGAAACCGAGCAAAGAGATGGTTGGGGAAGAGCTTGGCCAACTCCATCATCCTGTCTTCTTCTGGTATCCAAGTTATCATCTGCTCCATCTGGCTGGGAGCTTCTCCCCCATTCCCTGACTCTGATCTCCACTCCCAGCCTGGAGAGATCATCCTGCAATGCAACCAAGGGGCTGTTGTCATGTTCTACGTCACCCTCAGCTACATGGGCTTCCTGGCTGCCGTCTGCTTCACGGTGGCTTTCCTGGCCAGGAATCTGCCTGGGGCCTTCAACGAAGCCAAGCTGATCACCTTCAGCATGCTGGTCTTCTGCAGTGTTTGGGTGACTTTTGTGCCCACCTATCTGAGCACCAAAGGGAAGCACATGGTGGCTGTGCAGGTCTTCTCCATCCTGGCCTCCAGTGGTGGTCTGCTGGGCTGCATCTTCATCCCCAAGTGCTACATTATCCTTCTGAGGCCAGAGCTGAACACAAAGGAGCATCTCACAGCCAGAACAAATGTAAAAACATGAGATATAGCATCATTATGATAGCGGAAGAATAGTTAATGTTTCTTTTATTTGATTTCCATTTAGATAGTACGCAGGAGTCAAAGAAAATGATATCTGTATGTTTCAAAATGGGGAATTGTTGAATGACTGGAATTCTTGTAGTTCCCTCCCCTTTCCATAAATATTGCTAAAGAGATCTCCGTAAAATTGAGAGGAATTCAGCTGTTCAGCAACAGATACTGAACTTGACACCTTATAAAAAATGATTGACGCACTTGTTCCAACCGACAGCAGCTAAACATGTGGGTGGGTGTGAGAGAATGAGTAGGAAATGAGGTCAGGAGGAAACTGTGGGAACCAAACACCAGCCTGATTGCCTGATCCTCTCCATAAAAATGCCTGAATGATGTGAAATGCCATGTTTTTATTTTATTAAATTATTTTATTAAATTATTAAGGACTATATTAAATAGAAAAGTCTGGAGAGATGGAAACAGGGGTGAGATTCTGGTTCTATCCAGTTCTATAGAACCGGTTGTTATGATACTGCGCAGTTCAGAGAACCAGCAAATCGCACCACTGACTGGCCCTGCCCCTCTTCTCCCGCCCCTCCCTTCTGCGCCCAGTCAGTCCTTATCGTGCATGTGCAGCATTCCCTGCAACCTGCTTTGGCCCACTTGCCAGGCTAGCCATTGCTGCATGCCTTCTGCTGTGGCCCTGCCTGATCTCCCTGGGTGAGGGAGGCTCTGTTAGCTCTGGAGCCCAGTCGTCAACCTGCCACTGCCGGTCACTTTTACCCCCTCCCACTTGCCTTTTGCTGCCACCACCCACTGCCCTAACCCCCAGCAGGGAAGACCCAGCAGCTGTGGTAAATCCAGGTGGGGCGGAGAGATGCAGACTGGTGGACACCTGAGCTACCTTTAGCTGTACTGGAAGACATGTGGAGAGGCTCGTGTTCTCCTACTGCTGGGAGAGCAAGAGAGTCTTTCCCGCACTGTTCCAGGCGGCAGAGAGAAACAGGATTCAAGCAGGCTGCTTCTCTGCCACCCAGAGCCGCCCGTTTCCCTATTGGGGAGGAAGTTGTAAACTTTTCGCTATGCCGGGAAAGACTCTCTTGCTTTCCCAGCATCAGGAGAACATGAGTCTCTCTACATGTCCTCCCGTACAGCGACATTTAGCTGGGAATCACCGCAGCTGCTGGGCCGTGCCGGTGGGGGGACATAGGTGAGGGGGGACAACCAGGGAGCATAGCTCATCTGCCTGCCATCCCTTCCCTCTCCTAATCGCAGCCCCTTTGTTGGTCCCAGAACAATCACCCCTGGATGGCCCTGCCACACCCATCCGGTCGCACCCATGTTGGCAAAAGGCTTCATCATTTTGAATGATTTGGGAAAGGACGTGGAGAGTCCTGCAGTGGCCAGAACAGGAGCACTGCTGAGAAGCGGGGAAGTGGCCTTCTAGTGGTCCAACCTGGTGTTCAGGCCTCTGGTGGGCCACAGGAAGTAAGAGCATCGAGGAAAAGGGGGATTGCCAGGGGAGCCACTCTCTCCATGCTGAATTGGGACCATTTGGGGTAGTCCTAGGAATTGGGTGAGACGAGGTGCAACTCCTTGCCTTCTTAACTCAGGAAATGGCCGTTTTCTGCAGGAGGAGGACTGTGGAGGGGGGAAGTCTACCTGAGCGACTCCGGTGTCTTTGCCAGATTATTTGGACTCTTACAAGGGAGTGCAGCTAAAGGCACTGCTGTCACATGTCAGCCCAGGCCTCACCCCATGGCTCCATAAAGCCAACACCAAAGAAGTGGGAGATCAGGTGAACCTCTGGTGCAATGCTCACTGGGATCTCAGCTGCTCCAGGCCATCCAACCTAGCGAAGAGCACCAAGGAGAGCTTGCTGGCTTGGCCCAGCTGTGGCTTTGAGATACACACACACACACACACACACACACACACACAGAGTGGGAGAGAGAGAGGGGAAGATAGGGAGCCAGCCACTTCACTATCCCCTACTGTCACCTTTATCTTCTCGCACTGCTCCATTTTGTGAACCATCTATGATTTAGTATCTCCTTCAAGCTGGTGAGAAACCCACAAGGGCTGGGGAATGTGTCACTAAGAGCTCCAGGTTTGTTTGCTCCTTGTGCCCAAACTAGCAAAGAACAAGGGAATTCTGTTGACCAGGGCCTGAATTCAGATGAATTTGAATCATGATTGGGTGGAGGTCCTTTTGGTCCCATTGGAGAGAAGCTTCATCCTGCTTGGGGAAAAGTGTCCCCTGAAAGGGCAGGTTCATAGTTGGGGAGGTTCTTAAAGAGACCCGACCTGGTCAGACTTATCCATGCCTCTCTTTTACACACACACACACACACACACACACACACACACACACACACACTGGGTGGGGGGAGAAGGGAAGATAGGGAAAAAGACAGAGAGAGAGACAGACAGAGAGAAACAGAGAGGGGAGAAAGAGAGAGAGAAAGGGAGGGAAAGAGACAAAAAGAGGGAATGAGAGAGGAAGAGAGAGACATGAAAGAAAAGAGAAAGAGAAAGAAAGAAAAGAGAGAAAGGAAGCAAAAGGAAGAAAAGGGATAGACAAAGAAAGGGAGAGATGGAAGGAAGGGACAAAGAAAGAATAAGAAAGAAAGGGGGAGAATGGAGAAAGTGAATGAGATATATGAATGGATAGATAAATACATGGAAGGAGGGAGGGAGGGAAAGAGAAAAAAGGGAGAGGAAGGAAGGATATAAACCCTGGTTTCTGAAGACTCTTTCAAGTAGCAATCTTCAAACTCAAGAGCTTCCTGTTGCAGATGGAAAACAGACGTGCAAAATCCTCTTTCAACCTTCTTCTTTGAGACCCGGGGATGCAGAAACCCATATCCTATGTTCCCCTGACTCCTTTTCCTTTGTTTTAATAATTTTTTTACTTTTATATTTAAAAAAAACATCTTTCTGGGGGAACAGCGTGGTTCCAGCTTTTTACATTTCAATACAAAATGACCACAGTTTCATATTCATCTTTCATGTTCAATTTCATATTGTATTATTACTTATTCCATTTTCCTTTAAATATTCTCAAATATTCTTATATTCATTACACTTATCCAATTCCAATTCATATAACTTATTTCATTGTTCTTTAAATATTCTCATATCTTGTTTTACAATATTATCTAAGGTTCTTATTTCATTTCTATATTCAGTACATATATTTACTTTTATCTGTCACATTTACAATTTCATCACATACTATTATTCCATTCAGTGTTCAATAGGTTCCATCCTAATTCTAATAATCCAGATGTCCCCTTTAATTGTCAATTCGAGCTTGCCACCCCTTTGCCTTATCCACTCCCCCAATTTATTCCCTTTAAATCATTATAAAGTTTTACCATAGTACAGTCAACTTTTAATTATCACATTCTACATTAGTAACAATCTAACTACTACATATCACACATGTATTTATGTATATGTGTGTGTGTGTGAGAGAGAGTTTCCACATGGTATTTTTTTTCTCAATTACATTCTAAATCATCTATTTCAAAACTATTTATTTAATTAATTTTAGAAACTGATAATAGTCTTTCCATTACAATTCTCATCTCATTTTAACTTTATTCACTGCTTTATTAAATATAAATTAATATTCTTACAGTAAATTCCCATTTCCATATCTATTTCAATTAAATCTATGTCTAGTTTAACAATAATCCTTAAAAGAAAAATATCAGTTCCATTCTTTTCCATTTTTAAATCTATGTTCTTATATATCATAACATGTTACCTTGCAGAATCCCCCTTCCTCTTCTTCTCCTATCCATTGTCTCTCATTCTCCTGACTATATAATTTTTTTCATTGTTTGCTTTCTACTTCCCATCATTTTCTGGTCCTTTCTCTTAATTCCCCTTTTTTCCTTTATAATTCCTCTCCATTTCTTATTCCAATTATTTATTTTACCCCGCCCTCTTGATTTCTCCTCTGTATTTCCCTCTTCTGCTGTTTCCTTTTCCTTTCTTTAATTTTCCAAACAATTCCCCCTTTAATTATCACATCAAACCTCACATTTTTAACTTTAATTCTTTTTTTCTGGTTTTAATGTTGTTCCACCTGTTCTTTAGGGCTGGTTTTCTCTTTAGTTCACTCCTCCCCCTCGGTTTCTCTTTGTTCTTCTTTAATCTGCATTACCATTTCTAATTTTTGTAGTATAATGCTGTACATTTCCAAGCTTTCTTTCATTTCCTTCCTATTTTGTTATTCCAATTTTATTTCCACACACATTTCTCCCATTTTGTACACTACTTCTTCTTTTATCTTCTTTATTTAATATTTATGTCCAATCCAATTGTCTAGTAGTTTATTGCAACCAGCGTCCTTTATATTAAATTTCAACAGTCAGTGCCATAAATCTTTGTTTCCAGCTTCCTTCTGTTGATTTCTTTTCCAACTTTTTCCCAAAGTCACCAAATAATCCCAGGGCAATTTCTTCATGTATCTTTTTTCCCTTGTAATATTCTAGTATTTCACTTTTCAGGGTTTTTATTGTATTATAATGGAATTCCTTTTGTTTCCTTTCAAATTCCAATTTTAAAAAGACCAAGCACTTTTCAAAGAGTCACTGAAATTTTCCCTTTGCCATTAAGTGGCGGGCTCAGTTCTGTTTCCACGTTCCACCCTTTCTTTTCCCTTTTTCCCTTTTTAAACTTGCATTAATTTCATTAATTCCAGTTATTAGCTATTCTTTCTTTTTAACACGTTCAACTTCAGCATTTCATTACGCCTATTTAGTGCCAAAATCCAAATAGTTCCCCTGCCTCTTTTTCCGATGTAGAGGCCAGGCAAGTCCTGGGAAGAGGGAAGCCTAAATCCCATGTTCCACTGCCACTTTTTTTCATACATGGGGCACTCAGGGGAAAGCAAAGCCCAGATCCATAGAGAGGGCTAGGAAAGAGGAAGGGATTTGAGGGAGGCCCCCATTTCTGGGAAGAGACTAACCTGGTTTATGAGTCCCTGGTTGAATGCTGGGGGACGCAGCCCCGGGGTTTCTCCAGCCTCACTTGGGCTTTGTGTCTTTCCAGGAGAGGCTCCTGTCAGGAAGAAGCCATGCAGGGCCGGGTCTTCAGAGGGGGATCTGGGGTTACCTGGGAGAGAGAGGGAGGGAGGGAGACACAGAGAAAGAAAGAAAATAGATTGAGCAACCTGTGAATTAGCCAAGTCTTGGTGCAGGGCTTTAACTCCTCACCTCAGGGAAAAAGGTAGACCAGCATTTTCCAAACTTGGAAGGTGAAGATGAAGGGACTTTAATTCCCAGAATTCCCTGCCCAGCATGATGAAGTCCATGCATTATTGGGTGGGGAACTCTGGGAGTTGAAGTCCATTCCTCTTCAAGTTTGAAAAACACTCATGCAGACCAACCTCACTCCATGCATTGCCTCCATTTTGGGAAAAATCAGAGACCCCTGAAGAGACCCTCAGTCATTGGCTGGCTTGCAGAATGCAGAAAACGTGGCTTCTTTTGGCCATCAGAAGTGAAACAGGCCACCGTGAATTGGACTGACCCTCAATATTCCCTAAAGACCCGGATCCTGGTTTGGGAGCCATCCCAGCTGGTTCCGAGGCCGCCGTGGAGCCAAGCCTGGGACGCACTTCGAATCTAGCCCCTTCCTGGCCCTTCAGGCTCAGGCAGAGTTGCCCAAGCTCCCCAGATCCTGAGTGAGGCTCTCCGGCAACAAACCTCCTCCTCCTCGTCTTCCTCGTCTTCCTCCTCTTCCTCCTCCTCCTCCTCCTCTTCCTCCATGGACGCTGCTCTCTGGCTGGGACCCCTGAGCTCCCTGGCTCCTCCCTGGAGGACGGAAGAGCCTCTGCTGGGCTTCCCTTTGTGGCCTCTGCTAAGGGCACGGCTGGGGCTAAGGATGATGGGGGCTGGAGTCCTGGCCTTTGGGAGGCCCGCATGGGAACCCACTCGATCCGGTCAGGACAGAGATCCACGCGGACGACCTGGGAAAAACCCCTGAGAAGCAGCCCCTCCCTCCTTCCTTCCTCCCAACGCCTGGCAGGAGAGAGAGAGAGTGGAAGCCAACCCAGGGAGGGTCACCGCCAGGTTCTCCCTTTTTTCTCAGTCTCTGGATTCGTCCCCTGCCTTTCTGCAGTAGGCAGGAGCAGCCCCAGTATCCTCAGTCCTGGCCTCACTGGGAATACTGGAAACCAGCATCCAGAACCATTTCTGTGGCTCCAAGCATCAAAGTCACCAGTTGATCCTCTGAAAACCCAAATCTCTATCCAGGTTTGTCCAGACATTGGACAAACCCCCTCCACCCCTAAAGCTGCCTCTCTGTCCCATTCCCATTGTCCCAACTTTTTTCCCTGAATGCCAAACTCTGATCCGGTTCACACATTCAGCCAACCCCCGTTCGCTCAGCCGTAGTTTACTCCAAGTGTTGCAGCTGCTGAAAACCCCCAAGGAGCCAGAAACGGATCCTAGGAAAAGCTCCCCATCCTGTGTGCAGACAAGCTGAGTTGACCCTCCCCACTACGTAAGTCCACACAACGCCCTTAATCCAGGTTGATGGAAGAGAACTGCAATGTCGGCAAAAGGTGCCAGGCCAAAACACATAAACCAGATGGTGGCATAGCGTGACGACCTGCTTCCCGCATGAACACAGGACGGGGGAAGGTTCCCACCTGCCAGAATGTGTGAAATGGAGTCAGCCTATTTCAAAACTCCGTCCATTTTTTCAGGGGCTCCAAGGACGAGACCCCTGCCCCTTATAGGCTCC
>NW_020769821.1:14573-47629 GCF_900518735.1 Pseudonaja textilis | reverse complement strand
GAGTCTGTTTTCTACATGGAAGTGTGGTGGTGGCATCTTGTGTGGCTCTCATGGGTGTGGGTCTGGTGTCCTTCTTCATGTTAGGTACTCGTCTGCTCATGAGGGCGGGTTTCCAGACGAGTTATATATATGTTATATACTTAATGTATCTATATATACTTAAATAATAATAAGAGACTAATACTGATTGGTTATTCTATATAGAATTTGGCCTGGAAAGTGATATTTATTAACCTTATAATTTAATTTCTTTGTAATTTCTCTGTTTCAGATATTCCCCCCCTTTCCCTTTCCCTTTTTCATATATACCTGATTTATTGTAGATTAATGAATTTAGTACATTGATTAGTACAATGACAACATAAGCAATTGCTCTTTCTTTCTTTCTCTTTCTTTTCCCCTCTCTTGGTTGGATATTGTGGTCTATTTAGAGTTAAGAAGTGTTAATTTAAATTGTATACTTTATTTAGAAAAGCAATGGACAAAATATTATAACTAATTCAAATATTTATATCAGGTTATAACACTGTGGGATATTTATTTAGTTGATTAATGAGACTAATCACTTGCCTGAGATCCGACATTAGAATACAGTTATTAAGATTTATTAAGTCCTTAATTTATTCCTAAGTGAGAAGTTAGCTTAATAACAATTGATAAGGTTTGAATGTTTGAGTACATAGTTGATTAACTGGCAATAAGCTTTAAAACAAACAGGGACTGGAAATCAACTTAACCATTCAATAATAAGAATTTCAGATTTATTAATAAGGGAAATCAAAAGCATAAAATATTGATAAAGTTGATGCTAGTTGGTAACACGATCTGGGATAATATAACTAGAATAGTGGATGAACAGTATAGAATTATTAAAGGTATGACAAGCAGTACCACCACCATCACAGAGACTTGGAGAAAATCTGTACCATCAGTAGCATTATCTAGCCCTGCACCAGCGACACAATGAACAATCGAAGGGATGTTGGCCCCGGAGAAATCAAATACTTCAACTGGCTCTCAATCAGTTCAAGCTACCCAGTTGGCAATTCATGGAATGATGTTGGCGCTCCAGGAGTCAATGTCAAAAAACCACACTGAAAGTAGGTCTGATGGAGAAACAATGAAAACAGAATTGAAAGATGAAATAGGGGAAATGAAAATTGAATCAGGAACTTGGATGGGAAAATAGGCCAGATTCAGGAATCCATCAAAATAAATGAAGAAAAGATTAGAATAATTGAAGGACAAGCCAACCAAACGGAGAAGAAACTAGAACATATAGATCAAAAAATTACAGACCAGAACAAAGAGACGGAAGAGACTTTAATCTGCCTTGAGATGGACAGAGCCTCCTATTACCTTAGATTTCAGAATGTGGAGGAAGATAGAGAAGAAAACCTTGCATTGACAAGGGCCGAAATACTAGCGGAACTCTTACAAAGAGATAAAAATGAAATCGTAAACAAATTGGATGATGTGTATAGAGTTCACATGAGTTACGCGAGGAGGCACAGACTCCCCGGGGAAGTTCATATCAGGTTTGCTAGGAGGTGAGTTAAGGATATAATCTACAGGATCTCAAGAGAAGAAACAATAAAATATAAAGGTAGAGAAGTAATTGTGCTGAAGCAGGTGCCAAGAAGAGTCTGTGAGCTGAGGAAAGATTACCGATTCCTCACTAATTATCTTAAAAGAAAAAGCATTTCCTTTAGATGGATCACTCCAGAGGGTATCTTGGCAACATGGAAGGAGAAGAGAGTGAAAATAGACAGTTTAACAAAGGCACGAGACTTCTTCGAACAAATAGATAGAATAGAAGAGGAACCGAGTAGTAGAGATGAGCCCGAGACTTCAAACCAAGAAGAATCACAATCTGAAGCTAGAGGGAGGGAGAGAGAGAAAGAGAAAGAAGAGAAGAAATAGCCATTCGAGAAGAGACAGGAGTGAGAACTAGGAGTCAAACAACGGCTAAAACTAACGAGGGATAAAAGCTAGAGGAATGAAACTAATATCGATGAACGTTAATGGATTAAATGACCTACCTAAGAGGAAGAGAATATTTTTCAAATTAGAGAAGCAGAGAGCCAATATAATATGCCTCCAAGAGGTTCATATTAAAAAACAGGATCAGAGCTATCTACAAAATAAAGAACTACAGACCAATATCTCTTCTAAACTCAGACTATAAAATTTTCATGACTATAATGGCAGAAAGACTAAAGAAAGTGCTCAACGACAAAATTCACCCTGACCAAAATGGATTCCTTCCCACGAGAAAGATTAGGTATAATACGAGAATGATAATAGATATATTAGAATTTTATGAACTGCACTCAGGAAATCAAGTGTCCCTTGTCTTCCTGGATGCACAAAAGGCCTTTGATAACCTCAGCTGGGATTTTATGAAACACCAGATTAACTTGATGACATTTGGTGGTAATTTTGCAAATATGCTAAATTCAATTTATGCCACACAAAAGGCAAATGTACTGATAAATGGAGAAGCTACCAAACCATTTGAGATAAAGAAAGGCGTCAGGCAGGGATGCCCGTTGTCACCTCTGCTCTTCATACCAATCCTAGAAACATTATTGGACAGAATTAGATCGAACAAAGAAATTAAGGGAACAAAAATTAAAAGTCACGAGTACAAATTTGCAGATGACATGGTATTTGTCATAGAAGAACCAACAGATTCAGAACCAGTATTATTAAATGAAATAAACAAATTTGGTAAATTGGCAACTTTGGGTCATTGCTACCACATATGATAGTATGTTCCATCTGTGAACTTATATTTCCAACAACGCGGCTTCATATTCGGGTATATTTTGGGCAATCTCGCCAATATCAAATGCCATCTATAAAACATCTTGATTAGATTTTCTTTATATGCTGTTGGTAACATTAATTTGCAGTTCTTGGTCGAAATTTTCTCCCAATCTTCTAACTTTATGCTATGACCTACATTTTGTGCCCAAGCAATCATTGGTCCCTTAACTACTTCTTCCTCCACTTCTACTTGGAGTAAATAATTATATGTTCTAGCAATAAATTTTTCTTTTTTACCAGTTAAAATTTGGTTTAATTATTGGGGTTCCCTTTCTATTCCAAATTCCTCCATATCTTTTTTTATGCCTAGTTTTTATCTGCATATATGGCCACCAATCTACAGTTATACCTTGTTCTTTTCATTTTTCCAGTGTTTTTAAATTCCTCTGATTGTCTAACAGTTCCTTATATCTAATCCTCTTTTTGTTCTCTGTTGTATTTAGATAAATCACTGCTTCCGTTGGTGACACCCAGTGTGGTAACTCAATGTAGTTCCTCTTCCTTAACCTTTCCCATATTGTTATTAGTGATTCTCTAATTTGATGACGGTATGAAATACCATAAGATTTTAATTGCAGCAAGATTGTTGTATGAGCCAACTGGAAAAATCCAGATATACCTATAATATTGGAGTGGATAGTGAGAATGACAGAATTTGCAGAAATGGCAAAATTGACTTGTTTGATGAGAGAAAGGACCACAAACACATTTATCAGTGACTGGAAACCTCTGTGGACTTTTTGCTGAAAAAGCTGAAAAATTGTGGATTTGATTAGTACAAAGGGTAGAAGATGCGAAGAAGGGAGCAAACAAGGCAGAATACATACAATATATTTATTTATAACTGCTGTAGAAGTGTTTTTTCCTCCTTTTTTCTTACTCCTGTTTCTCCCTTTCTTCCTTTTTGTATTCCCCATTATTATTTATTCTTTTTCCCACTTAAATTTCTATCATTTTTACTATAATATAAAATTCCTTAATAAAAATTAATAATAAAAAGAATGAAGCAACACAAGACAGATTGCACACTGGAAACCAGCATCTGCAGTTTACAGAGTAAAGTTATGAGGAAGTACCCTCCCTTATCTGTCAATCACATCCATCATTTCTAAACACTTCTGCTTTGAATAGCCGAACAAACCTTCTTAACACAAAGTAAATAAAATCTCCGCTCCATTAGACTTTCATGTCACCGTATCTTGGTTTAAAGTAAACCATAGCTGGAAAAGGAAAGGGCACCATGTAAAATTGCAAAATGTAAGGGGAAAGGACTTTGCTGGGTGCCCAAGACACTTCAAAAGCTGCAATCCAGGCCACGGTTGTTGCAAAGGTGCTTTCCTACGAACAGCAACTGGACTCCCTTGAATCTGATTCTTCTTCATAATTTGACAGATTCACGCACCAGTCTTGAGTGGGGAAGAGCAATACACCAGAGGTGGGTATTCAACAGGTTCTGTCCAGTTCTGGAGAACCAGTAGCGGAAATTTTATTTTATTTATTTATTTTTATTTGTCACAAGATAATAGGTACAAGTAAAACCATAGTTATGAATACATGGATACGTATAAGAAAAATAAAAGAAACAATAGGACAGGGACGGTAGGCACATTGTTGCGCTTATGCACACACCCCTACAGACCGCTTAGGAAAGGGGTGAGGTCCATAGTAGACAACCTAAGGTAAAAGTTTTGGGGGTTTGGGGAAGAAACCACAGAGTCAGGTAGAGTATACCAGACATTGACCACTCTGTGGCTGAAGTCGTATTTCCTGCAATCAAGTTTGGTGCAATTAACCTTGAGTTTGTGTCTATTGTTTGCTCTTGTGTTGTTATGGTTGAAGCTGAAGTATTCATGGACAGGTAGGACATTGCAATGTATGATTTTATATACTGTACTTAGATCGGACCGAAGGCGGCGTAGTTCTAGGTTTTCTAGGTCTAGAATTTCAAGTCTGGTGGCATAAGGTATTCTACGACGAGTAGAGGAGTGGAGAACTCTTCTGGTGAAATATTTCTGGACTTTCTCAACTGTGTTAATATCAGATACATAATGTGGGTCCCAGACTGATGAGCTGTATTCGAGTATTGGTCTAGCAAATGTTTTGTATGCTCGAGTTATTAGTGTAATATTACCAAAGAAAAAGCTACATAAGATTAGGTTAACAACTCTTAACGCCTTTTTGGCTATGTAGTTACAGTGGGCTCTAGCACTTAGGTCATTTGAGATGAGTACTCCAAGATCCTTGACAGAATTTGGATCATCAACAAGGTCTTGACTATTCAGCCTGTATTTTACTTTCTGATTTTTTTTGGCAATATGTAGGACAGAGCATTTATTTGTTGAGATTTGAAGTTGCCATTTATTTGACCATTCTGATACATAGTTGAGGTCTTTTTGAAGGGTAGCAGTATTGTCTGTGGTGTTGAATAGCTTTACATCATCAGCAAAGAGAACGCAGTTGCTCTTGATATGATCACAGAGGTCATTTATGTAGAGTATGAAGAGAGTTGGTCCTAGAACACTGCCTTGAGGGACACCACTGTTGACAGGTACAGAATTTGATAGGACACTCCCAATTTTGACCATTTGTTGTCTGTTTGACAGGAATGCTTCTATCCAGTTATGCAGGTGTCCAGAGATACCATAAGGTTTTAGTTTTAGGAGTAGTTTGTCATGTACCACTGAATCAAAGGCTTTACAGAAGTCTATGTAGATTGCGTCTATTGCTTTGCCCTGATCGAGTTGTGTCGTCCATATGTTTTTGCAGTGTAAGAGTTGCAGATTACAGGATAATTTTTCCTGAAACCAAATTGTTTATTGGAGAGTAGGTTGTTTGTCTCTAAGTGGAGGATGATGGATTGGTTAATAATTGATTCCATGACTTTACAGGTGACACAGCATAAGGAGATTGGTCTGTAATTTTCAACTAGGCTGGGGTCTCCCTTTTTGAAGATGGGGATGACCGTGGCTTGCGATCATAGTTTTGGCAAGGAGCTGGTCCTGAAAGATTTTTGAAAGATTATGCTTAGAGGTTCTGCTATGGCAGTGGGTAGCCTTTTTAAGAAGTAGGCACATATTCCATCCGGTCCAACAGATAGAGATGGTTTTAGATTGCGTAGTGCTTTTTCAACAATGCCTTCTATAAAATCGATATGTATTAGATCATTGTAGTTGTCTGTGGTTCAGCTAGGAAATACTGGGCATGATCCATTGCTGTTTACAAATACTAAGCCAAAGAATGTGTTAAAGATGTTTGCTTTAATGGTGTTGTCATTGCAGTCTTTACCATTAAGTCCTTTCAGGGGTGGGATGGACCTTGAGTCTTTTAGTTTGTTGTTTACAAAATTGTAAAAAGTGTGGGTGGAATTGGTGTGTAAAAGGTTTTCCTCTTGTTTAATGTGATAATTGGTGCATTCAGTCTTTATCTGGTGGCATAAATTTTTGTATCGGCTTTTGAAATTGGCAACGTGACCAGATTTGTTTTTCTGACAGAGTGATCTCTTTTTGGATTGAAGTTTCCTTATTGTTATGGGTAATCTGTTTTTTTTGTTTTGTTTTGGGAGTTGTTGTTGGTACATATAGTTTGATGACTCTTTTGACTTCAAGTAAAAATATGTTGTAATGGTCTTCAACAGTATTGCATCCAGTGAATAGAGATTGCCAATCAAGGGATGAGAGATCGTTGTCTATAAGATCATAGTTGCCTTTTTTGAAGTTATAATTGGGGATTGCGTCATTGTGGTGATTTTTGTGTGGGCATATGTTGGGACAAAAGTCAATCATATTGTGGTCACTGCTGGAAAAGGGTTCTTTAGTTTGTATTCCGTAAATTAAATTCAAACTGTTGCAGAAGATGAGATCGAGGCAGTTGTTTAGTCTAGTGTTGTTGGTTACTAGTTGTTCCAGTCCCAGATTTATAACAGCATTATAGAAGGTTGAATGTATGGTTTCAGTTGTACTTTCATTTAAGGTCCAGTTAATATGAGGTAGATTTGAAGTCACTAAGAAAGATAAAAGCGTGTGGGCAGGATGCTGCCTATGTTAGTAGTGTATTTAGCTTGTTTACATGTTCAATGTCATAATCAGGGGCTCTGTAACATAGTAAGAATCGAAATGTGATATTTAAGGACAGTTCACAGATGATGGTCTCTGGAATAGCAAGCTCCTGGGTAACTTGGATGTTTTTTAGATGTAGGGACTTTTTATAGAAGATAGCAACACCACCTCCTCTACGGATTTCACGATCTGATCAGTGAACATGATAGTCTCTTACTGTGGTAATGGAGTCAGGGAGAGATGCGTTGAGCCATGTTTCACAGACAAATATAATGACGAATTTAGCCATATTTAGTAAGAGGAGAAATTCAGGTATTTTATTAGCGAGGCTTCTTGCATTGAGTAGCTTGCATTTAAGGCCAGCAGTAGTTGGAACTGAGGTAGTTAGGGGTGTGTTGCTGAAGTCGTATTTCCTGCAATCAAGTTTGGTGCGATTAACCTTGAGTTTGTATCTATTGTGTGCTCTTGTGTTGTTATGGTTGAAGCTGAAGTATTCATTGACAGGGAGGACATTGCAATGCACCATTTTATATACTTTACTTAGAAGGTTTTCCTCTTGTTTAATGTGATAATTGGTGCATTCAGTTTTTATCTGGTGGCATAAATTATTGTATCAGCTTTTGAAGTTGGCAACGTGACCAGATTTATTTTTCCACCAAAGTGATTTCTTTTTGGATTGAAGCTTCCTTATTGTTTTGGGTAATTTTTTTTTTTCTGGTTTTGGGAGTTGTTAATGGACTCTTTGACTTCAAGTAAAAATATGTTGTAATGGTCTTCTGCAATATTGCATCCCGAGAATAGAAATTGTCAATCAAGGGATTAGAGATCGTGTTTATAAGATCATAGTTGCCTTTTTTGAAGTTGGGGGATTATGTCCCCCAATAATTATGTCCCCCAATAATTTAATTGGGGATTATGTCATTGTGATGATTTTTGTGTGGGCATATGTTGAGAAAAAAGTCAATCATGTTGTGGTCACTGTTGGAAAAGGGTTCTTTAATTTGTATTCTGTAAATTGAATTCAAACTGTTGCAGAAGGTGAGGTCGATACAATTGTTAAGTCTAGTGTTGCTGGTTACTAGTTGTTCTAGTCCCAGATTTGTTGCTGCATTGTAGAAGGTTGCATGTGTGGGTTCAGTTGTACATTCGTTAAGGGTCCAGTTAATATGAGGTAGATTGAAGTCACCAAGAAAGATAAAAGGGTGTGGGCAGGATGCTGCCCATGTTAGTAGAGTATTTAGCTTGTTTGCACGTTCAATGTCATAATCAGGGGCTCTGTAACATAGTAAGAATTGAAATGTGATATTTAAGGACAGTTCACAGATGATGGTCTCTGGAATAGCAAGCTCCTGGGTAACTTGGATGTTTTTTAGATGTAGGGACTTTTTATAGAAGATAGCAACACCACCTCCTCTATGGATTTGAGCCATGTTTCACAGACAAATATAATGTCGAATTTAGCCGTATTTAGTAAGAGGAGAAACTCAGGCATTTTATTTACAAGGCTTCTTGCATTGAGTAACTTGCATTTAAGGCCGGTTGTGGTTGGAATAGAGGTAGTTAGGGGTGTGCATGCCTAGTTTTGAGTGATGTTGGATTGGATGGGGTAGGGTTGGATGCGGAGTTGTGGGTTGTGTGACTTTCTTTTGATGCAATCAGCTCTGTAGTCAATGTATAGGTCCTTTTCCCCATTGTCTAGACGTCTTTTGAGTTCCTTGCGGAGTTCACAGGAGCGGATTCTTTGCAGTATGGATAAGTCTTGTCTTGAGCAAAGTTTTTTGTGGTTGGGATTGGTTTTTGCAATGGTATTTATTGTATGAATGAATATGCGTTTGTTGGACTCATTTTTGCATGCAACTCTACAAAATCTTGGGGCCACTGAGCCGTCCTTGTATTTGCACCCAGGGCCATCTCTGGTTATTTCAATGATATCTTCAGGAGAGATGTTTGTTGTATTAGAGTTGCTTATGATATCACGAACTTTGGTGATGTCATCTGATTCATTGGTGTCTTCGAGACCAAATAAGATGGCACTTGGACATTTCTGTTCACGTTCCATGGTGTCTCTGATGAGTAAGGAGATATTATTTGTGGAATTATTTGAAGGGAGAGTAATTGTTTGTGGCTGTGGTTTGGTGGGATTTTTTGGTTGTAGTTGGGATTATAGTTGAGGTAGTGGTTGTGGTTGTTGTGGGATTTGATTTTGAGCTGATAGGTACTCACTTATCTGTGCTGTATTTTTTTTTCCAAGAGAAATTAGGCTTACTTGTATACTATATAATATATTGTATAGTATATAGTATAGTAAATGTTGAGTAGTTCATAGAACTGGCCAATCCCACTTCTGACTGGAGGTTTTACAGTCTCCTTCCCCTGCCACGCCCATCAAGCCACACCCACAGAACTGGTAGTAAAAAAAATTGAATCTCACCACTGCAATACACTATTATGAAAGTTGTTTTTGTCTTTTGCAAGATTACTAATCCCACTTTATGTGTATGACCTGAAACTTTGATAAGCATATCCAAATCAATCATGGAACTATTGAACCCATGAAGAGCCCAGATGGATCCTTGCAGGAACCTGCGGTGGGAGAACTCTGTGAAACAATGTCTGAGCCAGTTATGCATCCATTTCACGATCCTGACATCCAGCTCACAGTTGACTAGCTTGTTGGTCGCAATGTAATAGTGTACTTTGTCAAAGTTTTTACTGTTTTAGGCTGCTGGGCGCAGATAAAAATTGCTCAACTCTCCGATGTCAGGACTCCAACCAATCCCACTCAAATCCTAAGTCTCTCTCAGAGAAAAGAAAATGGATTTATGAGAAGTGCCCACGTTGGCATTGGCTGGGTGCAGCTGATACTAAAATACACTGTTCATTTCCCCCTTGACCCTGGTCTTCCCTCCAGCCCCTGGATGGGTATTCTCCAATGGGACACATCCATAGCCAAGAGACATCAATCAGGCTCTCCGGTAATTTTCTTGTGCTCTGGGTGATTATCTAGCCACTCAAGGAATTCACTGTTTCCCCCCCCCCCCCTTTTTATCGTTTTAGTTGACATCCGAGTTTGAACCCGGACGCACAACAATGGTAAGAAATATTACAGCAATACAAAACAGAAGAAGGGAGAAGGGAGGGAGGGAGGGAGGGAGGGAGGGAGGAAAGAAGGAAAGAGTGGGAGGGAGGGATAGGGATGGAGGGAGGGAGGAAGGAAGGAAGGAAAGAAAGAAGGAAAGGAGAGGCCCTCCTTTTAGTAGAGATAGACTAGGAGAGGCCAGTCAATCTGCCATGCCTACCATCTGTGGCAGGAAGCGCAGGAGGAGCTGCCTTTGGGTCCACATCCTGCTGCCTGCAGCTTTAAGACAACTTCAAACCCCATTACAGTTGACCTTGTTGGCCAACGGGGGCCCCCGTAGGGCTTTGGCCTGCTCCAATGCCAGGGGGAGGACTCAAGGAAGAGGCTCTGGGGGTTGGGACCCTTCACCGCCTCTTCGTCCCTGGCAAGAGAAGGTCTGAGAAGGGAAGCTGGGGGACACTCAGGGACGAGCCAACCCCGTCCAACCAGAGCTGCAAGGGAGGGCAGGACGGGCTATGGGCACCATGGCCCGCGAAGGCTTGCATGCGGTTCCATGCCCACTGCTGAAGACCTGGGGCAGCGGAAGGGAGCTCGGGTCACGGTTGGAGATGGGGAGGGGTGAGTTGGTCAGCACCCCGGCAGGGCAGGAAAAATGGGGTTTTCTTGGGGGTCCACCCAGTCCCCTGGGATGAAGGCGGAATGTTTGATTAACCACCACTAAGTTCACAATCGCCGCCTGGGTGGGTTTCTCTGTGAGGCTTTGCCCTGCGCAAAAACCAACCTATACAATCTGGGTGATGGAGGCAGGAGCCAGCCAGGACTGTTTCCTGATGGTTTCCTCAGCAGGAAAGACAAAAAATGGATTGTTATTATTATGTTTTGTCAATAAAGATGTCAGGAGGAGGACGATGAAGACAAGGACGGTGGTGTCCTTGATGGTATCTGAGCTCAGCGGCTTCCTTGCAGATGTTTCATGACCCAACTAGGGAACATCGTCAGTGTCAGAAGGGAGTGGGGTATGTGAGGACTAGGAGGAAGACACCCCAACATTCTAGCCAGGACGAAGCAGCTTGGGGATCATTTCAGTTTGGGGGCTGCTTTCTCTGACATCCGTTCCTGCCTTATTGGAGCCAATCTGCCAAGGGTCCTCCTGTCTCCCAGCCTCTGGGAACAGAGTCAATAGACTCTTATCTATGGGCTGGAGCTCTTGCCAAGGCTGAGGGTAGAGTTTGGGGCCGATATTCCCAGCCCTACCTCTAAAAGTTGACCCTTCCCAACATGGCCAACCTGATGGCTTGACTGTTGGCCAAGAGATTGTGGACTTCCCTGAAATCTCCACTCAGGGGCCATTGCCCAACTCAGCAGAGTTTTAATAGAAGAGGATAGCATAATTGAAAGGGACCTTGGAGGTCTTCTAGTCCAACTCCCTGTTCAAGCAGGAAACCCTATCCCATTTCACACAAATGGATGTCCAATCTCTTCTTCAAACCCTCCAGCGTTGGAGCAGCCACAACTTCTGGAGGGAAGCCCTTCCACTGGCTAATCGTTCTCAATGTCAGGAAGTTTCTCCTAGGTTGCTTCTCTCCTTGGTTGGTTTCCATCAGCTACTTCCTGTCCTGCCTTCAGGGGCTTTGGGAAAAAAAAGGTGGGTTTCTCCACCAAATTTTCCCCAGAAAGAGGGCTGGTGAAGAGCACAAGACAAATTCTTTGTGTGTCTAATCACACTTGGCCAATAAAGAATTCATTCTAATTCATTCCAGGGGTGGGATACAAAAATTTTAACAACCGGTTCTGTGGGTGTAGCTTAGTTGGTGGGTGTGGCTTGGTGGTCGCTGTTATTGGCTGGGTGTGCCCAACTCAATATCACTCACATCGAGGCACGTATCTCCTCGCCTGGCCTCTCATGACTGTGGGGATGCTGTAACAGTCGTAATGTGAAAAATGGTCAGAAGTCACTTTTTTCAGTGCCATTATAACTGAATGGTTACTCCACACAAGCAAAGTACCAGCAAAGGAGGGGGGGAAAACTCCAGAGAAGTTCCTGGGACAGGAAGTCTAGTCCTGCCAAGAATGTAATAAGGGTTAAAACGGAGAGGCAGTTTCTGTAAGCAACACCAGAATGTTTCCTTCCTGCCTTCCTTACAGGATTAGCCCAGTAATTTCTTCTAACAACCGGTTCTCCGAACTGCTTAGAATGTTAACAGCCAGTTCTAGGGAATAGGTGTGAACTGGTAGAATCCCACCCCAGATTCATTCATTCATTCATTCATTCATTCCATTCATTCATTCATTCAAGGGCCAGCTTTAACCTTGAGAGAGAAAATGAAACTGGCCAAGCCAGGAGTTTCAAGTAACTGGAAACCTCGTGATTCTCCCCTCAGCCCAACCGGGTCCTCCTCACAAAAGCCAGGCTGCCTTGATCAGACTTTATCTTTCAATTGTGTCTGAATAGCTGGGCCAGAGGAATAGTGATTTGGCTACCCACTATGAGGAAGTGACTGGGTTTATTTCTTCTCCCTTACTTGGATGAAAATGTGTGTTCTTCCTCCTCCTCCTCTTTTGGGTGAGAAGTCGCCCTGGCCAGCAGCCAGCTGAGCTCTCCCTCCCTTCGTCTTGGGATCCTGAAAGTTGCAAGGGTGCAAAGCTGGGAGAGGCCATCACAAGTTCCTTGAAGCGTTCTAGTGACAGGACTCACTCACTCAGGCTTTTGATGGGCGTTTGGACACAACGGGAGGGGTGTTTTGTTGAGCAGCCCCACATTCCCCCGGAGGGGTTGAGACAAGACAAAACAGAAGAGCCGCTTCAACCGAGGCTCACCGGTTGTTTGGAGAGCATCCTTCCATGGCAACCACACACCACCCTTGCTACTTGGCAAGATCTGCACAAAACCTAAAACAAAGGTTCGTGTGCCATAATGAAGGCAAACACCGATAAGGTCACGAAATCGTAAAGATAGTGACTCTATAACCTTACCATAAAGGAATAAAAGAGGACCGGATGGGTGAGCATCGCTGGAGCGCTCTCTGGCGAACCTCAGTTGTCCATGACCTCCTGCGTCCTTGGGAATGCGGCCGCTCTGCCCCTTAGCATCTCTATGGTAGTCCCGATAGGATGAATTCAATGATGGGATTCAAAAAATTTTACTGTCGGTTCTATGGCCGTGGCGTGGCTTGGTGGGCGTGGCTTGGTAGGCGTGGATTGGTGGGCGTGGCAGGGGAAGGATATACTGCAAAATCCCCCTTCCCTCCGCACCCCACTAACCTGCTTTCCAGCTCCGTTCTCCTGCGCAGGGCAACTAAAGAAGAGCCAGCCGATCAGTTGGGACTCGATGGGAGGCAGAGAGGAGATGGGGTTGGCGGGGCCAGTCAGAGGTGGCACCGAATTACCCAAAATTTCTGCTACCGGTTCTCCAGAACTGGTCAGAACCTGCTGAATGCCCCCTCGGGATGAATTGGATCCCAGGCACAGGTTAGGCGGATCACCCATTTGAGTGGGCTTTGTTGTGATACAGCAACTTGCACGTTTAATAAAAGGGATGAATGAAGGGAATGAATGAATTTATTTTCCTGGTATACCCTGAATATGTGCAGTGAGAAATCAGTGACTCTCAGCAAGTCCACCATCTAAAAGTACCAACCTAAAGGAAGAAACACCAGGAGGGGAAAAGGAAAACTCAGCCCTAAATGATCGGTGTATGATGAGCAGTTAGACTTGAAATTAATCCGTCCCAAGCTGGACAGATTTTAATACCTTTGGAGTGAAGCTGCACCTTCCATCTTTGATTCCCCTTTGCTAAACTCCTGGAACTGTGGGCTCATAACAGATTAACAGAGTTGGAAGGGACCTTGGAGGTCATCTAGTCCAACCCCCCCCCCAAGCCGGAGACCCTGCCTACACCATTTCCGACACATGGCAGTCCAGGTTCTTCTTGGAAGTTTGAAATGCAAAAATTAAATGAACTTCAACAGCACCTTGGCCAATAATAGCAAAATAAGAAAAGCCAATCAGAAATACAAGAGTTTGCAACATTTTCGATGGCAGACACCAATAATAAAAGTATCTGAATGAAATGATTAGCACAGCATTGAATTTGTTCCGTGATGGGTTGTCCTGCATTGAATGGGCTGCGACGAGTTGTCCAGTGGGCTGGGCTGGTGCACCTCCATTGAGATGAACTGGGATGCCAAGATTTTGGGGGAATCTCTGGAATATGGTTTGCGGAGGGAAGTCCCGTCTGGGAATCCGATTTTAGGAAAGGATGCGGAGCTTCTGATCAACTTAAGTAGGTTCTCAGGTATTCTTTCAGCCTTTCACTCTGAAGATCACGAAATGGTTGCGGTTTGCATCTCTGATGCAGAAACATCATTGGGGCTATTTATGGAAATGGTTGGTTTCCCTGAAGTTTTATTTGTTAGATCAGAATAATTACTCTGGTTATTGTCTTAATTACAAATGGGATTCTTCCACTCCGTTCTTCTGAGATAGTTTGTAGAACTCATGGATGGCTTTTGGCTCCTTTTACAGGAATGTCCTCCAGTGGTGGGATTCAAATTTTTTTACTACTGGTTCTGTGGGCGTGGCTTGGTGGGTATGGCAAGGGAAGGATATATACTGCAAAATCCCCCTTCCCTCCCCACCCCACTAACCTACTTTCCAGCTCCGTTCTCCTGTGCAGGGCAACTAAAGGAGAGCCAGCTGATCAGCTGGGACTGGATGGGAAGCAGAGAAGAGATGGGGTTGGCGGGGCCAGTCAGAGTTGGGATTGGCTGGTTCTCTGAATGACTCAGAATTTCCGCTATTCGGTTCTCCAGAACCGCTCAGAACCGGCTGATTCCCACCTCTGATCTCCTCCAAGCACGATTAATAAAAAGTTAAATGGGAAGAAGAGACGAGTCACGTTTTGACCTGCTGAGCTGCAGATGGTTTGCCTGTCTTCCATTTAGTTTGAGTCTGGAGACTTTGCTGCATTTATCAGACAATCTGGTGATAAACACAAGAGGTACATACAGCACAGGGGCTGGAACTGAACATGAATTCTTACTTCATGCTGATACTACTTTGGCTTTCTAAAGGATAGATTGGGAAAATAGAGAAAAAAGTGAGACAAGGTTCTACATTTAGGCAAGAAAAACCAAATGCACAGGTGTTATGTCTCACCTGTATCCACAGGTGAGAATCTCAAGTTCCAGAGTTCAAATAGTTTACGCAAACAAAACCAGAGACAGAAGAGTTAATTGCTCTGTTTTCACAGTCCTTTGGCAGTCCTCCTAGAATCTGTCTGGCAATTCTGTATAGTCCATAAATCACAACGTTGTAGTCAGACGCGCTTCTTTCCAAGGCAAAATCCACTTTGCTTCGAGCGGGGGAGAGGCGTTAGCACGCTCCTGATATATCCCCTGAAGGGGCGTGTCAGTCTCATTAATTAATCCTTGGCTGGACGGCTCTTTTCTAATTGAGATTGACGTCTCAATCTTCTCCTAGTTCTAGCATCAAGCCAGCATCCGGCAGTTTCATCACCGCTTGAAGCCTCCGGCACACTTTCCTGATTAACAGTTAACACCTGAGGCGCAATCAGGGAGGGAGTTTCAGAGGAGGAAGACGCCTCTGAAACTTCTAATAAATCAGGCTCATCTCTCAGATTCAACTCCTCCTCCTCCCCCAGACTCCTCTCAACATCGCTCAGCAATGCAGGCTCGAATCTCAACGCCAGATCCTCCTCCTCACTCGAGTCTACATCTGCTGACCGACCTGGTTCAAACCTCGGAGGGACAACACACAGGTATGGAGTACGTGGTACCGGGCTCAACTGTGGTAACTGCAAAAGGGATCTTGGAGTCCTAGTGGACAATCCCTTAAATATGAACCAGCCGTGTGCGGCAGCTGCCGAAAAAGCTAATACAATAGCAATAGCATGCAGACTTATATACCACTTCACAGAGCTTTCCATCCCTCTCTAAGCGGTTTACAGAGTCAGCCTCTTGCCCCCAACAATCTGGGTCCTCATTTTACCCACCTCGGAAGGACAGAAGGCCAAGTCAACCTTGAGCCAGTGAGATTCGAACTGCCAAACTGCTGTCAGCCGGCAGTCAGCAGAATTAGCATCAGGACTGCATTCTAACCGCTGCCCCACCGCTTTAATACAATCTTTGCACTAATGCAATTAATTAGTTAATTCAATCCTAGACTGCATTAACAGAGGGGTAGAATCAAAATCACATGAAGTATTAGTACTGCTTTATACAACCTTAGTAAGGCCACTCCAGGAATACACCACTCAGTTTTGGTCTCCACATTGTAAAGAAAGATGTAGAGACTCTAGAAATCGTGCAAACAAGAGCAAGGAAGATGATTAGGGGACTGGAGGATGAAACAAAGAGATGAAGGAGAGATTTTCTGACAGAGGGAACCATCAATCCGTGGAATATCTTGTTTCCAGAAATGGTCTGTGTTTCATCACTGGAGGTTTGCCAGAAGACATTGGACAGTCATTGGTCTGGAATGGTCGAGAGAAGGGGTCCCCTGCTCCCAGGCCCCAGGCCACTCCCAGGCTGCGTCCTGTGCGAAACCTGGCCAAGGGAGAATGGGCAAGTGTGCACCCATGAAGCTCCACTCATGTGTGCAGAGGGCGCTTGGGCGGGGGTTGGACTAGATGGCCTACAAGGTCCTCTCCAACTCTGATTACGGGTTAAACATCTGCTTGTGTTCCTGTGAGAAGCTCCATTTGTGCGAGGGGAGGGGCATCCATGCATGCACAAATGGAGCTGTGTGCGCACATGTGTGTCTGCCACTCACACGCCCCCCTCCCCCTGAGGCGGGCCACCAAACTGGAAAGGTTGGGGACCGCTGGTCTAGTGATTCCTGCTTGAGTAGAGGGTTGGACTAGAAGACCTCCAAGGTCCCTCCTGTTTGAAATGACTCCAAATAACAAAACCTGGATCGGTGAAAACGCAGAGATTTTATTTGTGAAAACAAAAGCTGTTTGCAAAGAGCAGCTAGACTCAACGTGAAGTTTGAGCCAAGACCCACACCTTAAGATTTCAAAGCATGCTTCTATATACAGTTTCATCTCATCACCCAAGTTCCCTCCTTCTCTGAGACTCATCCCCTCCCCAGTTCAAACTCATTGGAGGTGCTCTCAGGTGTTGCAACTCATCCCAGGATGTCTCCAGGGAGAAGGGTCTCCTTCCGGTATATGTTCTCATCCGTACTCCTCCTCCTCCTCCGTACCTCTTACTTTGGCCGCCCACGTGGCACTTTTCCTTAGGGGAAGATGCCCTCATCAGGGCCTCTTTCTAAGCTCATCATATACTACCCATTTTTCCAGAGAGATTATAACAACAACCCCGCCCCCACAAACATAATAATATTACAAAAGGCATATACATAAGATAAAAATATAAAAAGGCTTAACAATGGAGCACGTCCAAAGTATAAAAGCGAAGCATGTGTATACAGGGAAATATATTTCATTTGATAACAGATTAACAGAATTGGAAGGGACCCTGCAAGGTCATCCAGTCCAACCCCCATTTGTGAAACCTTTAAGCATCTTATATACCATTTTATTTTTGAATTTACTTCCAGCTCTGCTATCATGTTAATTCAGGCTCATTACCTAATTCTGTGGAGAATGTCCAACAATACAGGTAGTCCCTGAATTACAACCATTCATTTAACAACGTGACCTCCTCCCCGTTCTTGCGTTCGCAACTGCGGTGCCATCCCAACAGTTGTGCAATTGCTGTTCAGGGGCTTGGCAACCAACTCACATTTACAACTGGCTGCAACATCCTGCAATCATAGGACAGTGATTTGCAAGCTTTTTGGTTTGTTTGGAGGGTTTTGGGGGGGCAATTTCTGGTATAAAAAAGGGGTGGGGTCCATTGGGGAAGCTGGCTTTGCTGTCCTTGTGCCCCGTCCCACATGGAGCTTCTATCTGTGAAATTAATCAGGCTTCACATCAAACCCTCTTTCAGCAGAGCCATGAATCTGAGGAACTGCAGCTGACTGCCTTTTAACCAGGTTTATTATCCTGAAAAGCTGATGCCTCTCTTTCTGATTTTTGATCCCCATAAATTAACGTAGGCCTCCTCCTAAAAGGACTTCTGATCAGGTCACCGTTAATAATATTTTGAAAGCTTTCGAAGTAACAAGAAGAGCATGATTCATCCAGAGAAGCCGAATAGCAACATACTCGGACCAAAATGCATTTTGCTAGCAGTCCCTTTTTTTCTTTTGATGTGTTTCTCAGAACCTCTGACCCTTTGGAGCCCACCAGACAAAAGTACTTTTAGTGGTTACACAACTAAAAAGCTGCACTGAAATAAATGCGTATCGCATGCACGAAATTGAAACAGAAAGCTGGATTACGGTTGGAATTTTCTGTATTATAAAATCATGCTGTCTGTTTTTTTAAAGGTTAAACACACATATATTTTTGGACATACATACTCATTAAAATAGTAGTTGAAGTTTGGAACAGAAAATTGGAGTTTTCCGTTTTATAAAATCAGTGCTGTCTGTTTTTTTTTTTTTAAGTTAAATACATTTCTTCTGTTATTAAAGTAGGGTGAACCCATTAAAAAAAGTTGTTCTAATTCATGCCAACGCATTTCTCTACGTCATACAGGCAATAAATGTTCTGTTCCTAGTCCTTGGTGCTACCCCGTGTTCGCCTCATGTTGGCTGAGAATTCTTCCTGTGGCATAGATAAGATTGAAAAAGGTTGCAAAAGTTTGGAATCTGTCACTCTCTGGAGAACTTTGGATCTGTCAGGGGGAGATTGTTGTTTAAAGGATGGTGTGTTCCTGGAACAGGAATTGTGCAGGTGCCAAAGGTTGCTTTCACGAAGGGTGCCAATTCTCCGCCTTTGAATTGGCTTCTGAACGTCAGGGAAAGAGGGACAATACGATTCTGTGGAGTTTCGATTCTTGTGTAACAATTGAGTTCCAGCAACAATCACCCAGTAGAAACCATGCCTGCATTTTACTTTGGCGGTTGGTTCAAAATCAAGATCGCCAGAAGTGATACTAGCGTTTTATAAAAACTTAGCGAGGCCACACTTGGGATGCTGCACCTAGTTCTGGTCATCACGATATAAAAAAAGATATATTGAGACTCTGGAAAGAGGGCAGAGAAGAGCAACAAAGAGGATTAAGGGGACTGGAGGCTAAAACATACGAAAACGGTCGCAGGAACTAAGGGGGAAAAATGAATTTACGAAATGTATTATGACATATATATCAAAGGACAGGAATTTACAAATGTTAGTTCTAGATCTCCTCGCTCTTTGATTAAGCAATAGATAGAATATATCTGTAAAAACACATAATTAAATATTGATAATAGATTATTATGGTTTTTAGAGTATAAACCATAGATAACCTATAGGATAGAGGAAATATCTGCCAACATAATATTAATCATGAAATATTCAATTGATCACATGTATTGAAGGACAATTTAATTAGTTTTATCATAGAAACTGTTGTGACATTTGCCTGTATGACTTTTTGTTTTTCAACTTTGTATATTTCTATATTTTAACTTTTCGTATTTAATAAAGTTTTAAAAAATTTTTAAAAAAGAAAACGATTGCAGGAATTGGGCATGTCTCGTTCAATGAAAAGAAGGACTAGGGTGACATGATAGCAATCTTGCAATATTTAACAGAATAACAGAGCTGGAAGGGACCTTGGAGGTCATCTAGTCCAACCCTCTGCCTAGGCAGGAGATGTTCCTGAGACAGGAAGTCTAGTCCTGCCAAGAATGGAATAAGGGTTAACGGAGAGGCAGTTTCTGTAAGCAACACCAGAATGTTTCCCACCTGCCTTCCTTATAGGATTAGCCCAGTAATTTCTTCTAATAACCGGTTCTATGGACTGCTTAGAATGTTAACAACCGGTTCTAGCAAATAGGTGTGAACTGGTAGAATCCCACCCCAGATTCATTCATTCATTCATTCATTCATTCCATTCATTCCATTCATTCCATTCATTCAAGGGCCAGCTTTAACCTTGAGAGAGAAAATGAAACTGGCCAAGCCAGGAGTTTCAAGCAACTGGAAACCTCGTGATTCTCCCCTCAGCCCAACAGGGTCCTCCTCACAAAAGCCAGGCTGCCTTGATCAGACTTTATCTTTCAATTGTGTCCGAATAGCTGGGCCAGAGGAATAGGGACTTGGCTACCCACTATGAGGAAGGGACTGGGTTTATTTCTTCTCCCTTTCTTGGATGAAAATGTGTGTTCTTCCTCCTCCTCCTTTTTTGGGTGAGGAGTCGCCCTGGCCAGCAGCCAGCTGAGCTCTCCCTCCCTTCGTCTTGCAAGGGTGCAAAGCTGGGAGAGGCCATCACAAGTTCCTTGAAGCGTTCTAGTGACAGGACTCACTCAACCAGGTTACTGAACAAACCATTTTCTGGGCTCGTGCAGTTTGTTAAACCAGCCTTTCTTAACCTGGGGAACTGGAAGAAGGGGGGGCTTCGAGTCGCAGAGTGGAAGCCCACCCACCTCCAAGTCCCCAAGGTTGAGAAATGCCGATTGAGAGCCTGGGCAAGTATGACCGACAGTGGCTGGCTGGGGGATTCTGGGAGTTGAAGTCCACCTGTCTTCAAGTTCCCAAGGTTGAAAACCACCGTGTTAAACTCTAACCCAAGCATATTGCTCAGCAAAACAGAATTTTTTTGATTGATTGATTGATTGTATGGCAAATCCATGGACTTGTAGTGGTTCCAGTGTTCATGTCCAGCCCACCCAGCCATTCAAGGAGAGGCTGCTTGGTCTGTGTTGAATAAAACCGGACATTGGGCCGGTGGGAGCTTTTGATGGGCGTTTGGACACAACGGGAGGGACGTTTTGTTGAGCAGCCCCACATTCCCCCGGAGGGGTTGAGACAAGACAAAACAGAAGAGCCGCTTCAGCCGAGGCTCACCGGTTGTTTGGCGAGCATCCTTCCATGGCAACCACACACCACCCTTGCTGCTTGGCAAGATCTGCACAAAATCTAAAACAAAGGTTTGTGTGCCATAATGAAGGCAAACACCAATAAGGTCACGAAATCGTAAAGATAGTGACTCTATAACCTTACCATAAAGGAATAAAAGAGGACGGGATGGGCGAGCATCGCTGGAGCGCTCTCCGGCGAACCTCAGTTTTCCATGACCTCCTGCGTCCTTGGGAATGCGGCCGCTCTGCCCCTTAGCATCTCTATGGTAGTCCCGATAGGATGAATTCAATGATGGGATTCAAATTTTTTTTACTGTCGGTTCTATGGCTGTGGCATGGCTTGGTGGGCGTGGCTTGGTGGGTGTGGCTTGGTGGGCGTGGCTTGGTGGGCGTGGCAGGGGAAGGATCTACTGCAAAATCTCCCTTCCCTCCCCACCCCACTAACCTGCTTTCCAGCTCCGTTCTCCTGTGCGTTCTTCCCTAGAACTTGAGGGGTGGCCCCAAAGAAGATGGATTCCGTTCATTCTCCAGGACAAGGAGTAATGAATGGGTAGAAGCTCACCGGAGAGAGATCCAGCCTAGAACCAAGGAGGACATTATGTCAGACTTGCCTCAGTTTGAACCTCTAGTTAAGAACAATCCTCAACTCCGTCGGTTGAGAAAGGCATGGTTTACTACAGGGGTGGGCAAGCAATGGCCCCGTTACGACCTGGGGACTTCAACTCCCAGAATTCCTGAGCCAGCCACATGGCTCAGGAATGCTGGGAGTTGAGGTCCACAGGCTGTAAAGGGGCCATAGTTGCCCACTCCTGGTTTACTAGAAGTCAAGTGAAGTTGGAGTAGTGCAGAGCTGGAACTGAGAATCACGCACCCAAATCCCGAAGTCTAAGGCTTCCCTCCTTTAGTCGCCTCCCATCACTGCCCACCCCCCCCACCCCCGCAGGTCCAACCGAATTCAAACAAGATATTCTCAGAATTTCAGGTGCAGGTTTGGTATGCAGCTTTATTTGGGTTCCCAGCTGGGTGGCCCCTGAAGCTCCCCTGGGAGAGAAACCGCGAACTTTTGGCTCCCTCCCTTCGAGTTCTCCTAGAGCTCATGGCAGCTGATCCGGAGTGGTTGTGAAAGGCACAAGTGAGGTGGCAGCTGACCATATTCCTGCCAGTGAGAACCATTAATCACTGGGACACCTTCCCTCCTGAAGTCGTGGGCGCTCCATCACCGGAGGCCTTGACGAGGAGACTGGACGGCCCTTTGTCTGAGTTGATATGAGTTGATATGACTCCATCTTTGGCCAGGGGGTTGGGCTAGAAGACCTCCAAGGCCCCTGCCATTCCTAGTAAAGGTAAAGGTTCCCCTGGCACACCTGTGCTCGTCGTTTCCAGCTCTAAGGGGCGCTGCTCATCTCCATTTCAAAGCCGAAGAAGAGCCAGCGCTGTCCAAAGATATCTCTACGGTCCTGTGGCCGGCAGGACTAAACGCCTCCATAGGCGCACGGAATACTGTTCCCTTCCCACCCAAGGGCTCCCTGTTTTCCTACTTGCACTTTTTATGTGCTTTCGAACTGCTAGGTGGGCAGAAGCTGCTGGGACCAGGACCAGGAGCTCACTCCGTTACACAGTGCTAGGGATTCGAACCGCTGACCTTTCGATCGATAAGCTCGGTGTCTTAGTCCCTGAGCCACCGCTCCCTTATTCTACAAGCCCCAGACCCCAAAAGGCCATCGTGCTTGGAGGTCTAGGGAGAGTCTCAGTCATTCATGTCATGGTTGTCCCCAAGGGGGCTTTTGGAAGAGGTAAACTAGACTTTCCAGAGACCCCAGTCGCCTCTTGTAAAAAGCCCCTTTGGGACACCCAATGTGGAGCTTCCCTGCAGGAGAGTCCCCCACTTTGCCAAATGGCTCCATGCTTCCCAATGAAGGGAATAGTAATCATAAATAAAGAAAGGTCGTAGGATACATTAGAGCATTAAGCAGAGAGCTACTCTTTAGGCATTTGTTATCTTGCTGTTGTAGAAAAGGTTTCCTTAACTTTTCAGTTGTTGTAAAACAATGATAAACACATGCCTGCAATTACATCCCTCTCCTATTAAGACACATGATTGTGCCATCTTAATCGATCTGAATCCATCTGTTTTCCTGGATGGATATGTTTCGCCCCAACATCACCCCCTGGGAAGGAAACCTACTTCTCTGGGAATGTAACATACCTCCAATCGGAGGAATCCACACCTTTGAAGTATGCTGTTAATAGCCTCCTTAAAGTGGTCAATTGTGATCAATGAGATGGACAGTAGGGGAAGAGGTCATGAAAGGTCATGAAATTGCCAGAGTGGCATCTGTCTGTTGCAGGAAGATTTAAATCTTAGTTAGATTACAGGACTAGAGATTTACAAGGTAATTAGAGAACTAAGAACAAAGACTTTTCCATGTATAAGAAGGACAGGACATCATTCTGTATTTTGTAGAATTTTCCTCCCGTGTCTCTTGTGATGTGCTAGGAACTTCTTCCCAGATCTTTAACGTTGATCAAAGAATAAAAGTCTGCTTTATTTAATTTGCAAGCCTCCGTGTTAAGTCTTTGCTTTGGTTCATTTTTGGCTTAAGCAAACGGCCAGACCTTAAGACACCAGCATAACAAGCCCCCAACCAGCCCCTTCCCTGCCGAGAGGGTCTCTTCCGCCTCTCCTTCTATCTTGGGAGGCTGAGGAACCGCCTGATGTCTCAATGTCCGTGTCCTGGAAAGGCGATGAGGAAATGGCAGAGCCGGGGGGGGGGGGGGGGGTGCCCCTAGCCCCCCCCCCCCCCCCGATGGGAGCCCCATGGAGGTGCAAAGGGCGCCAGCTGGGGAGGGTTTGGCTGGGGATTTCCCTCTTCCATCTTTCTGTCCCGCTGTAATTAAATGACAACCGCGTGACAAAGTCAGTGGACCAGAATTATAATCCCGTGGAGGCCCCAACACTATTTCTTCAGGGGGGAAAAGAAATGGAAACAATCCTCTTGTCAGGCCCTGCCCCTGCGGAGGATGAGATTTCTCCCCTAGGGTAAAATCAGAATTAAAATGGCTGCCAATTTCCCCGGGTCCCCTCATCTGGGTGGGTGGGTGGGTGGGAAGCTCCCCTTCTGCAACCCTCATTGTGGGCTGAAAAGAGGAAATATACTAAAGGTTTACTCTGTCCGGTCACGTCTGACTCCAGTGCTCACCTCTCTTTCTTGGCCGAGGGAGCCAGCGTTGTCCGAAGGCAGCGTCTGTAGTGGTGTGGCCAGCATGGCTACACACCAAAGGCGCACGGTACACTGCGTTAACTACCCACCAAAAGGGCACCTATTAATCTATCCGCATTTGCAGGCTTTCAAACTGCTAGGTGGGTTGCAAGGAGCTGGGGTCTCGAACCTGGACAAGCTCAGCATCTTTAACCACTGAGCCATCGCGCCCCCCCCAGAATTACACTGGGGGAACACAATTTCCCCTTGACGTTGAGCTCAACAAGGCTATGAAACTCCCTGCCTCAAATGGGTGGGTGCTCCATCGCTGGAGATTTTTAAGAAAAGACTGGACTGTCTGGTTTGGTCTGGGGTCTCCTGCTGAGCAAGGGGTTGGACTAGAAGACCTCCAAGGTCCCGTCCAACTTGGTTATTCTGTTGTTATTCTGTTACTTCTGTTACTTCTGTTATTCCTGTTAAATGCAGGAAATCTTCTGCCCCAGCCCAGGGCATGAATACCCTTCTGGGGGAGGGTCTCAATGATCTGTGGGAGAGGAGGGGGCTTTCCCCAGGGAGGAGCCTTGCATTTGCCTGAATGTCTTGGCAATTCCAGCGCTGGGAGCTGCCACCCTCCAACCACGAGGCTGGCCCAGCGCACATCCCAGGATGCAGGTCAGAGGAGGCAGCCTCCCTCCCTGGCCCAACGCTCCTCTGGGGTCAGAGGGCCAGGAGGGATGACCAATGGCCCCGGGGCTCAGCCTTGCAGCCCAGACCAAGCCTCAGTTCTCCACTTTGACCCCTGGGCCAGGAAAGCACCACCCACACCTGTCCCAACAGCCCTTGTGGGCCACACACACCCCATGTGGTGCTCCAGCTGCAAACAGAACGCCTTGGAGTAGGAGAGGAAGAGGAAGAGGAAGAGGAGAGAGGAGAGGGGAGGAGAGAAGAGAAGAGAAGAGAAGAGAAGAGAAGAGAAGAGAAGAGAAGAGCTTTATTGTCCCTTTGAATGTACACTAATCAGCATACATTAAAATGAAACTCTATGTCTGCACTATGAGTATCCTATGCAGGGAAGGCCGGGGACACAGTTGCGGTTGTTAATGAACCACGGCTGGGTGTGGCTTGTTCTGTAGTTGGGGAGCTGCTGATTAAGGCATCAGAGCCTGATCGGATTTTCTGGGTTGTGCAATCCCCCCCGGAACCACCAACCAGTCAATGGGCTCCACTTGCACAAGACTTAAATCCTCCCACATACACACACAGCGTGACACAAACACACCTGGCCCAGCACCGAAGAGACACCCCACCCCCCCTGAATTTGACCCAGCTTCTCCTCTTAAGCACGCCTCATTTTCTGGCTTGGAGAAAAGGGTTGTCGGAATCCAGCTGGAGTGGGGTCAGAAACCCGGCTGAATCTGCACGGAACTGTCCTAAGTCTCCCTACCCATGGGGGGGGGGGGGGGGGGGGGGGGGGTGGGGTGGGGTTCTCCTTTGCTCCCCAGAGAGGGCCAGGTGGCCGACAGGGAACAATGGTGGATCAGGTGCTTGACTGACACGGCCACCAGGATTGAGGCTGGTGAGGAGCAACTCCCTGGTAGCCTTGGTGCAGGACCTGCTGGCACCCACCCGGACCCTCCACCCCCCCCAGCCTGGATCCCTCCTGGGCTCATTTGACCTGGGGAGATAAAGGGGGGAAAAAAACCCCTTCCTTCCTTCCTTCCTTCCTTCCTTCCTTCCTTCCTTCCTTCCTTTTCTTTCCTTCTTTCCTTCTTTCCTTCCTTCCTTCCTTCTTTCCTTCCTCCCTTCCTTTCCTTCCTTCTTTTCCTTTCTTTCCTTCCTTCCTTCCTTTCCTTCCTTCCTTTCTTTCCTTTCCTTTCGTTCCTTCTTTCCTTCTTTCCTTCCTTCCTTCCTTCTTTCCTTCCTTCCTTCCTTTTCCTTTCTTTCCTTTCCTTCCTTCTTTTCCTTTCTTTCCTTCCTTTCTTTCCTTCCTTCCTTTCCTTTCTTTTCCTTCCTTCTTTCCTCTTTGCTTCCTTCCTTCCTTCTTTCCTTCCTTCTTTTCCTTTCTTTCCTTTCCTTCCTTCCTTCTTTTCCTTCCTTCCTTCCTTCCTTCCTTCCTTCCTTCCTTCCTTCCCCCCCTCTCTCTCTCTCACACACCCCAGAAGTTGACCTTTTGTCCACACCTAACAGGGTAACCACCTGGGAAGGGACCTTGGAGGGCAGAGACCTGCTGAGGGGGAAACCTTATACACCATTCCTGCTGTCCGGTCTCTTCTTCAAAGCCTCCATCGATGGACCCCCACCCACCCACCCCCCCACCCCCTTCCCCTGGCTAATTGTTCTCACTTGCAGTGAAAGTTCCCCTTCGCTCTCCTGACAGTCTCTGGGCACATCCAGCCCATTTCTCAAGACCACCCTAACCCCCCCACCACCCCTCCACCTTCGTCCCTGGGCCCCCCCACCCCCCCCCCGAAACCGCCCGGGGGCCTTTGGGCCGGCCCCCCCCGCCCCCCTCAGCCCAACCCACCTCGTGGGGGGGAAAGAGGGGGGGGAAGCGGCATTACGCACCCCCCTTGCTTTGAGTTATTTCTTAAAAGGAATACAGGGGAGTTAAAAGTTCTTTTTTAAAAAACGATCAAAGAGTGTTGCCCCCCCCCCAATTGCATTCCTGGGCATCTCATCTCCTTCCCCACAAGCAGCTGGCACCAGCAAAACCCCCGGTCAAGCCTGGCAGCCGTCCTGCTCCCTTGTTCCCCGGACCCCTCCCGGCCCTGGGGAGAAAGCCCCCCCACCCAGCCCCCCACCCCTGCTGGCAACGGGGCAAGAGGGACGCGGGAGGCCGCGGGCGGCTGCATTGGGGATCGTCTGACGTTCCTGGCAGGATCCTGGGCCTTCCAACAATGATGGTCGGTCCTGGGTTTATGCTGGTGAGGCGGATGCATCCCGTCTTATCCCGGGGCCGCCATCTCTCCATTGTGGTGGGTCTGCAGGGGACCAAACATTTAAAGAGCTTATGAGGGACCGGGGGGGGGGGCAGAAAGGAAGCCGCAAAGTTTCTACGTCGATGAAAACCAAAGCCAGATCCTAATCAGTGTTAACGTCCTGGGGTGATGGAAACCGGAAGGGATTTTCTAGTCCAACCCCCCCCCCCCCCGGGCGGGGGCCCTTAAGGGGGGGGGGCCCCCCCCCCCCCCCCCGCCCCCCCCCCCCCCCCCCACCCACACCCCCTTCGCCCCCCCCCCCCCCCCAAAACTCCCTCGAGGGTCAGCAGGGCCAGGAACAGCCCGTCGGGGTCAAGGCACCCAAATCAAGATTGTCTTGACTGACCCCAAAGGCGCTTTTCAAAAAAAAAAAACCAGCTGGACTTTCTGGGGAGTTTTTTTTTCCCCTTTGAAGATGTTTTGCTTCTCATCCAAGAAGCTTCTTCAGTGAGGAAGAGGGGAGGGGGAAGGAGGGGAAGAGAGGAGGAGGAGGAGGAAGGGAGGGAAAGAGGGAGGGAGAGGAGAGAGGAGGGGGAGGAGGAAGAGGGAAGGAGGGAGAGAGAAGGAGGAGAAAAGGGGAGGGGGAGGAAGAGGAGGAGAGGAAGGGGGGGGAGGGAGGAGGGGAATGAAGAGGGGAGGGAGGGGGAGAGAGGAGGCACCATAGACCCCCCCCCAGTCAAATCCCTTCTCTGGCTTCCTAAAATGGACCCATAAAATACCATCACAACGATGGTATCAAGGTGGGAGGGCAAACTGGGGCTTGTTGGATGTTTTGTGTGTCCTTCTGCAGACTCTCTCTCTCTCTCTCTCTCTCTCTCACACACACACACACACACACACACACACACACACACGCACGCACGCACACACACACACACACACACACAGAGACTCCGTGGCTCTTTCTGGGGCAGGGAGGAATTTGAACCCGGCCTTCTGCAGCAGGGCCAGGTGCAGAGGTGATTCATGCTCCCATCTCCTCCCCTGTGAACTGGGGGGGGTGGGGGGGGCAGGAGGTCATTGACTTCTGCACCTCCCATAAAATGTGGGGAAAACAAGCAAACAAGCGACGGGCTTGGAGGGCAAAAGGGTTCCTGCTCTGAGTTCAAGAGCAGCGCAAGAGGACTTGCCTGCCCGCCCGGCTGCCGCCTCCTTCACACCAACAGAGGCTGAACGGGACCATCAAATCCGAGAAGCAGATGTGTTTGGATGGCCTCAGGGGTCCCTCTCCTCCCTCCCCCTCACAACCCCCCCTCCCTCCTAGGACTGATGACGTCACCTAGTTTGGGTCATGAAAGGCCTGCCAGAAACCCAGCCAGCTCCGAGAGCACCAGGGACGAAGGTTCACTCTCCTTCTCCAGCTCCGGTGCCCAGAACGGGACCCAGGAACGGCCAAAGGGATCTGGGCCTGGAGGGGAGGCAAGGCTCTCCAGTCCCGTCTGTCGCCCCAAAGCTGCTTTTTCCAAAGTCCAAAGGGACTTTTGTTTTTCCTTAAAGACGTGTCGCTTCCCATCCAAGAGGCTTCTTCGGTTCTGACTGAATGGTGGCAGACGGAAGGATTCATATTCCTTGAATATAAATGAAGGAATACTGAATAAGGAATATAAATTCAGAAATCCTGGGTGCTCCGTCACTGGAGGATTTTAAGAAGAGGCTGGACGGTCACTTGTCTGAAATGGTCTAGGTTCTCCTGCTTGAGCAGGGGGCTGGACTAGAAGACCTCTGAGGTCCCTTCCAGCTTCTATTCTATTCCATTCCATTCCATTCCATTCCATTCCACTCTCTTTTATTTTCTATTCTATTCTATTCTATTCTATTCTATTCTATTCTATTCTATTCTATTCTATTCCATTCCATTCCATTCCACTATCTTCTATTTGCTATTCTATTCTATTCTATTCCATTCCATTCCATTCCACTTTCTTCTATTTTCTATTCTATTCTGTTCTTCATTCCAATATTCTATTAATTCTTCGTTATTCTATTCTATATTCTATTAATTCTTCATTCTTCTGTTATATTCTATTCTCCATCCAATATCTACTCTATTGTGTTCTGTTCTGTTCTAAGTCTTCCAATTCTCCACCATTCAGTCAGAACCGAAGAAGCTTCTTGGATGAGAAGTGAAATATTTTCAAGGGAAAAAAAACGAGAAAGTCCAGTTGCCCTTTGGAAAATCCACTTTTAGGTCAACCATGACCTGGATGACCGAGAACCTCCACAGAGCCGTTTCAGTTAAGGCCTCTGAGGATCGCATCGGCCTCTTCAGCAGCTGCAATACGTTGCTGGCTGGTGTTGAAGTTTGGATCAGTGGCGCCCGGATCCTTTGCCCGAGCCTGGCCGCCTCCCCTCCCCCGCCCCGCTTGGATGCCTCGGATGGACTCCCAGGCAGGCGTCCGTGAGGAAGACCAGGCGGCCCTTGTCTCCTGCCACTGTCTTGCCAGTTTAAGGGACGAGCCGGGGCTGCCTTTGGAGAGAGCCGGCTCCAAGCCAGGCATGGAAGCCGTGCACACGCAGGGCCGCCGTGGGAGCGGCCGGCTTCCAGGAGAGCCGTGGGGGGGGCGGGGGGGTTGGCAGGTGAGGGCCGGCTGGGATGCTGGCTTTGCAGGCAGGAACTGGGAGAAAAAGAGTCTCCGTGCGATCTTGGCTGGGGGTCACCACAGGCCCCAGCCGGGCAGAGGACGGCTCCGCGGCTCAGCAGGCCGCCCAGAACCCAGTTTGGCGATTTTATGCCTTCCCGGAAACGCGTTTGAAAGGAAGATCCACACTGTTCTGTGTGGTGCGATGTGAAGGCAGCCCCTTTCTTGAGAAATTTGAGGGGCTGCCCCAAAGAAGGGAGGGGGGACAACCTCTTCTCCGCAGCACCAAAAGGCAGGAGAAGAAGCAAAGGAGGGGAACTGATCAAGGAGAGAAGCCACCTGAGAAGGAAGGAGGCATTTCCTGACAGCGAGAGCGAGTGGAAACAAGTGGAAGAGAAGTTGCTTTCAGACGTTTTGTGGGTGCTCCCACACTGGAGAGACTGCACAGCCATTTGTCTCAAAGGGTGGTTGCTCCAGCAGGGGGGCTGGACTAGAAGACCTCCAGGGTCCCTCCCAACTCTATTATCCAAGCCAAATGGATTCAAGAACAATCAACCAGGGGAACAGAAGTTGCCTCCATCGCTGGAGGTTTTCAAGAAGAGGTTGGACAGCCTCTGGTCTGACAAGGTAGAAGGGCCCCTGCTCAAGCGGGGGGTTGGACTAGCCCAGGGGTCGCCAGCCAATGAGCCGGGGAATGAGCTGGTGGTCTGCGAGAAAATTTGGGTGGTCTGCAGAGAAATGTCCCCCCGCCCCACAAAGCCATTAATCCAGGCTGCAGGAACACAAGGCTGCACCACCCACATGGCCTGCGGGAACACACAAGGCTTGCGTCGCTTGCATTGTGCACAAAACGAGGCAGGGAGGGGAGGGGCGAAAGGGAGGAGGGGGGAATGCACCCCACTTTGTCCCACACACCTGGCCTGGCCCCCAGGCTGCTTCTTTCTGCTTCTTTCTTCTTCTGCTTGTGGCTGCAGGCAAGGAAAGCGGCCAAAGTCTTCCTTTCTCTCCCCGAAACTCTGCCAGAAATGAGCCTTTGGGACCCTGCAAGGCCTCCTGCTCCAAGAGGCTGTTGCGGCATGACAAGTGTCACAAAGGCTCATTCCTGGCGGAGTTTGGGGGAGAGAAAGAAAGAGTTCTGCAGCTTTGCTGCTTTCCTTGCATGGAGCCAAAAGTCTCTCCTCTCTCTCTCCCCCTGAGAACGGAGCCGGAGACGGTATCCTGCAATCCCAAATAAAGAACGATCGATCGGTAGGAAAACGGGGTGGGAGATTTTCCTCCAGACTTTTGGGGGGATTTTCCCAGGGTCCCTCTGGTCCGCGGGATTTAAGATGATGTGTCTGGTGGTCCCTGAGCTCCAAAAGGTGGGCGACCCCGGGACTAGATGACCTCCAAGGTCCCTCCCAACTGTGTGGTTCTGAATTCTCTCCCTCCAGCCTTCCCCAGCGGCGGCCAGGAGGGCTCCAAGTGGCTGCCATCGCTTGAACGGAAGGACCGGGGCAGAGGAGAATCAGCCCGAGGGATCCCCTGCTGGAGAAGGAATCCAGGCAGAAACCCAACAGGGAAGCTGAGGCTGCATTCCAGGGGTGTGGCAGACCTGGGAGGGAACCGCGGGAGAAATGGCCTAAGTTGGGCCAGTGTGTCTAGGATGCCATCAGGGCCCAAGGAGGTCGGGGGGGGGGGGGGGGGGGGGGTCTGTGTGTTCAGGAAAGGCCCACCTGGTCCAACTCTATTCTACGTTTCTTCTTGCGTTTGCGGAGGGGAAGGAAACGTGCAACCCCCGTCCGAAGGGCGTCCCCTGGCTGAAGCCTCTGGACCCCAAGCAGGGGGGTCTTCGCCCGCCTTCCCTTCCCGCTAGCAGACTCCCTTGGCAACGCCGAGCCGGTCGTGAGAAGGGCGTGACGCAGCCCTGGGCCTGGGCTTCCTGCGGCATTCCTCTTGCTTTCACCTGTGTGCACACCTGATGCATGGGAGACACCTGCTGGGACTCCGCCCTCCTGTCATGCCTCTTGGGGCTGTGTCACCCACGGCCGGTCCTCACTTTGCTCCTGGCTGGCAGCTGGGTGGCACTGAGATTATGCAGAGCAGCCCCAGAGAGGGAAGCTGAGAAGAACCCAACGCAGCTGCAGCAGCTTCCGATGCGGCCCAGCACCATGGGGGCCCGGTGGTGCCTGCTGGGCATTTGGGTCTTCCTGTGTTTTGCCGTGCGGGAGAGCCCAGGGTAAGACGCTCCGTCTGCCAAGGGGGGGTGGGGGGGGGTCTGATTAATGCTCAGCGGGAATCTCCGCTTCTTCCCTGAGAGCTGAAAGTCTTATGTGATGTACAACTGGGAAGGTCTTGTCAGTTTCTCTCTCTTCTTCGGCTGGGAGGATGTGGGGATGCTGGCCATGGGGATCGCTCTTGCCTTGTCCCCACCAGGCGTGACCTTCCCGAGGGAAGCCAGCATCTGGGGGCTCCTCTCTGGGGTGTTAGCCGGGTTTATCTTCGGTGCTTTTCCCCCCCTCCCATTTTCCCACTGGAGCAAAACTCGGCTGTGTCTTCCGTCACTTGTCTGTCTTTGGCTAGCAAATTATATTACGGGTCTGTGTGTCGATGTGTGTGTGAGAGAGAGAGAGACAGAGAGACAGAGAGAAAGAGAGAGGAGGAAGAGAGGGAGAGAGAGAGAGGAAAAGAGGGAGAGAGACAGAGAGACAGAGAGAAGGGGAAAGAGAAACAGAGAGACAGAGAGAGGAAGAGAAAGAGGAAGAGGGGGGGGAAGAGACAGAAAGAGGAAGAGAGAGAGAGAAAGAGAGACAGAGACACAGAGAGAGAGGGAGAGAGAGAGAGGAAGAGAGACAGAGAGAGGAAGAGAGAGAGAGAGAGAGAGAGGAAGAGAGAGGGAAAGAGGGAGGGAGAAGAAGAGAGAGAGGAAGAGAGACAGAGAAAGAGGGAGAGAGGAAGAGAGACAGAGACAGAAAGGGGGGAGAGGGGGGCAGAGGAAGAGAGAGAGGAAGAGAGAGACAGAGACAGAAAGACAGGAAGAGAGGTGGGGGGAGGGAGAGAGACAGAGAGAGGAAGAGAGAGAAACAGAGACAGAGAGAGAGAGGGAGGGAAAGAGAGAGGGAGAGGAAGAGAAAGATGAAGAAAGACAGAGAGAGAGGGAGAGAGAGGGAGAGAGACAGACAGAGAAAGGAAGAGAGAGGGGGAGAGAGAGAGGAAGAGAGAGAGGAAGAGACACAGAAACGGAGACAGAGAGAGACAGAGAGAGAGAGAGGAAGAGAGAGAGGAAGAGAGACAGAGACAGAAAGGGGGGAGAGGGGGGCAGAGGAAGAGAGAGAGGAAGAGAGAGACAGAGACAGAAAGACAGGAAGAGAGGTGGGGGGAGGGAGAGAGACAGAGAGAGGAAGAGAGAGAAA
>NW_020769821.1:1509-14473 GCF_900518735.1 Pseudonaja textilis | reverse complement strand
AGAGAGAGAGGGAGAGAGAGGGAGAGAGACAGACAGAGAAAGGAAGAGAGACGGGGAGAGAGAGAGGAAGAGAGAGAGGAAGAGACAGAGAAACGGAGACAGAGAGAGACGGAGAGAGGGAGAGGAAGAGAGAGAGAGGGAGAGAGAGAGGAAGAGAGAGAGGAAGAGAGACAGAGACAGAAAGACGGAGAGAGAGGAAGAGAGAGGGAGAGAGAGAGAGAGTCAGAGAGAGAGTCAGAGACAGAAAGACAGGGAGAGAGGAAGAGAGAGGGAAAGAGGGGGGGGAGAGAGAAACAGAGACAGAGAGGGGGAGGAAGAGAGAGATGAAGAGAGACAGAGAGACAGAGACAGAAAGACAGGGAGAGTGAGAGGGAGGGAGGGAGAGAGGAAGAGAGAGAGAGGAAGAGAGAGGGAGAAGGAGACACACAAAGGCAGAGACAGAAAGAGAAGGGCAGAGACAGAGACTGAGAGACCATTCCTCTGAGCTGGGCAGCTGAAGGTCCCCCTAGGAAGGTCTCCTTGAAGGGGCAAAGCATCCTTGGCCACCATGAGGACCCTTCCCATAATAATGGGGTGAAGAGAGCCTGGCTGTGACTTCCTGGGGTCCCTTCCCTGCAGGGTGAGCGACCCATTTGTGCAATGTTGGGGAGGGTCGCCTGATCCAGTCTCTCCCCCTGAAGCTTGTCTACTGGAATGCCTGGTGGTTTATGACTGCTCCAGTGTGTGTGTGTGTGTGTGTGGTGGGCTCACCTGATCCCCTTTTGCGGCCTTCTGACCAGTGACGTTGACGTGGAAGCCAGATTCCCTTATCAACCGTCTTACTAACTTAACAGGAGTGATTCCTTTAATGCCTGGGGCAAGAAAGGTCGTAAAATGGAGCAAAATTCACTTCACGACTGTCTCGCTTAGTAGCGTAGATGTGAGGCTCCATTATGGTTGTATGTCAGGGACTACCTGAATGGGGGACAAGCTGTCCATGGGGCTTTGGCTGTTTCTGTCCACAGGCAGAGTTTCTTTGCCTTTGCCTGCACCCAGTTTTGGTCGCCAGGGTGTAAAACAGACGTTGAGACTCTAGAAAAAAAAGTGCAGAGAAGAGCAACCAGGAGGATGAGGGGACTGGAGGCTCAAACATACGATGGACGGTTGCAGGAACTGGGCCTGGCTAGTCTAGGGAAGAGAAGGACCAGGGGAGACAGGAGAGCATCTTCCAATATTTGAGGGGCTGCCCCAGAGAGGAGGAGGAAGGGGGTCAAGCTATTCTCCAAAGCACCTGAAGGCCAAGCAAGGAATAAATGAATGGAAACTGAACAAGGAGAGAGATTCAACTCTCCTTGGAAATAAGGTGGAAATAAGGAGGAATTTCCTAACAGGGAGGACAATTATTCAGTGGAACAATTTGCCTCCAGAAGTTGTGGATGCTGCATCACTGGAGGTTTTTAAGAAGAGCTCGGACAGCCATTTGTCTGAAGTGGTGCAGGGTTTCCTGCCTAAGCAGGGGGTTGGACTAGAAGACCTCCAGGGTCCCTTCCAACTCTGTTATTCTAACCTATTCTTTGGGGTGGGGGGTGGAGAGGAGGCGAGGAAGTGGAGAGCAGCAGAGGGAGGAGGGAGGGGTCACCTTTGCCCCGCGGCTTTTCTCCTGCTCCCAATTTCCTGGTTGCGGTTCCTCTGTGGGAAAAGCCCTTTGCCCCACCTGTGCCAACACCTTTGAGCTGCCAGCACCAAAGGTCAGCCTGTGATGCCAGGCCCTGGGGATGCCCTCCGTCTGCCCCACGGCTGCAGAGTCCACGAGGCTGGGCTGGAGGAGGAAGCAGGGACCGTCAGGCCAGCGGGAGGAGGGGGGAGGGAGAGAGGGGGGAATTCTGGGGTCTCCAGTCCCTGACCTTCTTGAAGGGCTCCGGGCCCAGCGCCCCAGAGGGGGCTGGGTTGGCTTAATTACCCCAAAGAGGCATTTTCAAACATCAACTGGGCCATTTTTATTGTGAGAAAGACATTTCGCCTCTCACCCAAGAAGCTTCCTCGCTTCTGATGAGCCCACAGAATTTTGACTTGTCCGGATAATTCATCTGTTTTCTCCCCTGGAACTTCCTCAGTGTTACACACACATATATATATTTTAAATGCATTTCCTTATTGTCTATTGTGAGAGTCCGTTTGGCGTGGTGGTTAAGGCCCCAGGCTAGAAACCGGGAGACGGAGAGTTCTAGTCCTGCCTCTGGCACAAAGCCAGCCGCTTGAGCTTGGGCCGACCCCTCGCTCCCAGCCCTAAGAAGGAGACAATGGCAAACCCCTGCAAGCAGATGGCCCCCAAAACTGCAGGGACTTGTCCAGGCAACCTCTGAGAATTGGTCGCGGTTAAACGAAGGAAAATAATTATAATAGCTCTTCCTTTCTGCAACTTGAATGTCCTTTTTTTCGCCCCGCTTTGTATGCTAACCGCTTCCCTGGCTTATCTGCTGATTCAAAATGTATTGGTTTTTGCAAAAGTCGCGTTTCTTTGCAACCCGTTCATGGTCACCTTCAACTGTGGTGCCATCTTGACCCTTTGACCATAAGCTGCCTCTTCTCGAGCCCCTTTCTGCTCTCTCAGGAGCCACCCAGCCATTTCCCAAGGCTTCCCCATCGCTCTCCTTTTCTCCCCAGGGCCTCCCCGACCCCTGGGCCCTGCTGGGCAGCCTCTAGGTGCTCCCTTTGCATCCTGGGGGAGAAGGGAGGAGGGGTCTTCTCTCCTCCAAGGCTTTTGAAGGCCTCCAAACACTCAGGGTCATCTCCTTCTCCACCAAGGCCACGGTGCCTCCCCCGTGGCCACAACGGCGTGGCCAGAGGCCGTGGGAGACATGGCCACCCTCTGCTTCTGCTCCCCAGGCCTGGAAGGGTCTTCTTCAGGGCGGGCCCCCAGTTATGAAGGGACTTGGTGGCTCAGGGGCTAAGACGCTCAGCTTGTCGATCAGGAAGGTTGGCAGTTCAGCGGTTCGAATCCCTAGCACCGCGTCATGGAGTGAGCTCCCGCTCCTCATCCCAGCAGCTTCTGCCAAGCTGGCAGTTCGAAAGCACATAAAAAATGCAAGTAGAGAAATAGGGACCCCTTTGGTGGGAAGGTCACGGCACTCCGGGCACCTTCAGCATTTAGTCCTGCAGCCACACGACCACGGAGACGCCGCCTTTGGCTTTGTAATGGAGAGAAGCACTGCCCCCTAGAGTCGGAAACGACTAGCACGCATGTGAGTGGGGAACCTTTACCCTGATTAGAGAAGACATAGGAGAGAGAGAGAGAGCAGCATCAGGTCCCAGAAGCGTCCAGGGTGTGTTTGGGCCAACCTCACAGGAATGTTTTGGATAGTAAGGTGAGAGTTGGAAGGGACCCCTGGAGGTCTTCTAGCATTGCAGGCTGACTCTCACTGCCAACAGCCAGGAGTTCGACCCTGACTGGCTCAAGGTTGACTCGGACTTCCATCCTTCCGAGGTCATCAAAAGGAGGACCCAGATTGTTGGGGGCAATATGCAAATAATGCCGACACTGCATAATGCCCAGAAAATGCTGTAAAGCACTGTGGGGCAGTATATAAGTCTACATTCTATAGGTGCTATGGCTACTAATACCTGTAATTCAGGGGTGGGATTCTACCAGTTTGCACCTATTCGCTAAAACCGGTTGTTAACATTCTAAGCAGTTGGGAGAACCGGTTGTTAGAAGAAATTACTGGGCTAATCCTGTAAGGAAGGCAGGAAGGAAACATTCTGGGGTTGCTGACAGAAACTGCCCCTCCGTTAACCCTTATTACATTCTTGGCAGGACTAGACTTCCTGTCTCAGGAACCTCTCTGGAGTTTTTTTCCTCTCCTTTGCTGGTACTTTGCTTGTGTGGAGGGACCATTCAAAGTTACAATGGCACTGAAAAAAGCGACTTATGACCATTTTTCACACTTACGACTGTTGCAGCATCCCCACAGTCACGAGAGGCCAGGCAAGGAGATGCGTGCCTTGATGTGAGTGATATTGAGTTGGCCACACCCAGCCAGTCATATGACCACCAAGCCACACCCACCAACTAAGCCACGCCCACAGAACCAGTTGTTAAAAAATTTGAATCCCACCCCCGCTGTAAATCAATGCCTGTACAGCCTCTGTCTGCTGCATCAAAGGAGCCCAACAGCTGTTCTCAAAGGCCTCTGAAGAATCGATCAGAGAAGGAAAGCTGCTCCCAGCCCCTGACTGATTTGGGGCCATCGGAGGGGCGCATGGCTCTCCTCACCCTCCTCACCCCAGAATCCACCACCTCTTCATGATGTGGCCTAGTTCAGTGGTGGCTAACCGGTGGGCTGGAGACCACTGGCGGCCTGTGAGAAAATTGTGGGGGTCCACAGAGAAATGTCTCCCCCAAAGCAATTAATCCAGGCTGCGCCGCCCACATGGCCCGCGGGAACACAAGGCTCGCATCCCTTGCATTGCAAACAACATGAGGTAGTGGGGGGAGGGGGGAAAGAGTGGAGGGGGGGAACTTGCCCCACTCGTCCCACACACGCGGCCTGGCCACCGGGCTGCTTCTTTCCGCTTCTTGGCTGCATGCAAGGAAAGCAGCCAAAGTCTTTCTTTCTCTCCCCCAAACTCCGCCAGAAACGAGTCTTTGGGACCCTGCAAGGCCTCCTGCTCCAAGAGGCTGCGCCAGCAAAGACTCCTTTCTAGCGGAGTTTGGGGGAGAGAAAGAAAGACTTCTGCGGCTTCTGCTGCTTTCCTTGCATGAAGCCAAAAGTCTCTCTCTCTCTCTTTCCCTCCCCTGAGAATGGAGCTGGAGACAGTATCCTTAAATCCCAAATGAAGAACCATTGATCGGTAGGAAAAAGGCGGTGGGGGGGATTTTTCTGCAGACTTTTTTTGGGATTTTCCCAGGGTTTCTGCTGCTTCTCTTTTTCTGTAGAGACCCTGGGAAAATCCCCCCCGAAAGTCTGCAGGAAAACTCCCCACCCCATTTTCCTACCTTTTATTTGGGATTGCGGGATACCGTTTCTCCCTCTCTCTTTCTCCCCGAGAATGGAGCCGAAAGGCAGATTAGGAATGTGGCTGCCTTGGAGGGTGTGTATGTGTGTGTAGGTGTGTGTGCGTTTGTGTGTGTGTGTATGTGACAGAGAGAGAGAGAGAGAGAATATCACCGCCAGCCCTCTGAGGTTAGATTGGATCTCTCTCTCTCTCTCTCTCTCTCTCCCTCTCCCACACCAACATCAGCAAGCAACCGTCAATGAAAATTCATATTAGTGGTCCCCGGGATTTAAAATTATGAGTTTGGTGGTCCCTGAGGTCCAAAAGGTTGGCGACCCCTGGCCTAGTTGGGTCATGAAATGTAAGAAAACAGCCATGCTCAGAGAACTCCAAGGACCCCACAAGCACCCTCCTCCTCCTCCTCTTCTCTTCCTCCTTCTCCTCCTCCTCCTCCTCTTTTTTCTCCTCCTCCTTCTCCTCCTCTTCCTCTTCTTGTTCTCTTCCTTCTTCTTCCCCTCTCCTCCTCCTCCTCTTCTCCTCCTCCTCCTCTTCTCTTCCTTCTTCCCCTCTCTTCCTCCTCTTCTTCTCCTCCTCTTCTTTTCCTCCTCCTTCTTCTCTTTCTCTTCTTCTTCTCCTCCTCCTCCTTTTCCTCCTCCTCTTCTTCTTCTTCTCCTCCTCCTCCTCTTCTTCTTATTTGGCCAAGTGTCTAACCACACTTGGCCAAATAAATCTATTCCCTATTTTAGTCTTAGTCTTAGTTTCTCAGTCTTAGTTTTCTATTCTCCTCTCACCTTGCCGCATATTATCTTTTTCTATTCCGTCCCCTCCCGTATCCTATACCCTCCCCTCTCCTCACAAAGCAGGATGCTGCAGTCCAAGGCCGGCTGGCTAGGGATGTGGTGCTCACACGGGTGAGGGCATTTACACAAAGCCCCTTCCGTCCCCTCCCCCCTCTCCTCCCCTCCCTGGAAGAGTCCAACCGGCGGTGATGTTGCTGTCCTTTGGGTCCCAGGGAAGGTGCGCTTCTTCCTCTTTGCGCGGGTGTGAATCCCTTTCTTCACAGTCCCCAGGGTCATTTCTCACATCATACCGACGGTGAACACTTTGCTCTCTTGCTGTGGCTCCCCCTCTATTTTCCCTTGGACCCCTCCCCCGCTCCGCCCACCATGGGCCGGTTGGCCCCTCTCGTGGGAAGGAGGTGGGCACAGGAGCCAGGCCTCAATTGTCCCCTCTTTGCTTGGCAGGAAAAAAGAAGGCAACTGGGCAGCCGGATTGGAGACTTGGACTCACGATACAGGTATAGCCCCCACCTCCTTCCTGCCAGATACCTTAAAGCAGCTTCCCTCCCTCCCAGCTCCGTGTCTCTCAAATACCTGGGAAACCCCTTCTCAGACTTCCGTGCCAGCCGATCAGCTGTGGATGATGGGGTTCCTTTTTCAAGGCTACCAAGTTGAGAGGGGCTGCTGGGAAGCATGTCTGCCTGTCCTGCACTGTGTTCCTCCTTCCCCATTCCAGGCTACCTGGCCAGCTGTGACTTCAACAACAACTCCTGGCCCTTTTGTGACTGGACCCAAACCTGTGGCACCAACCAAGGCACCTGGATCCGCACCAAGCACGATACGCCCACTCCTGGCACCGGCCCAAGTGGGGATTATCCGGATGGAAGTAAGTGCTCCGTAACTGCAATGGGCAAAGCCCCACCCCCATTCTCCCTGGCCCTTGGCCCCCTCCCTCCCTCGCTCAGTGCAGCTGGGGACCTCCGGATCTCTTTGGGCCTGCGAGTGGCTCCCAGGGCCACCGGAAGACTGGAGCAGGCTGGAAGGATTGGCAGGTTGACAGCAGGAGGTGGTCCTCACCAACCGTGCGTGGTCCCCACCTCCTCCAACTTGGCGTGCAGGCTTTGACCCAGTCTCTCTCCCAAGTCGCTGGGAGGGGGTAGAAACACTGGTGTTCCGAGGGCTGGATTCCAACTGCTCATAGACCCCTTCCACTCGTGGTCCTTGGCCAGGGATGATGGGACATGGAATCCCAAAGCAGATGGAGGGCCAGAGATCTCCCCATCCTTGGAAAGAGACATTCAAAGTCACAACTGCAAGGCCTTCTTTGATTGACGAAGGTGCCTCTTCTTCTCCCAGCATAGCTCCTGTCTCTCAGAGCCAGCAGAATCTGACTGAAAGATCTGGGGTCAAGAGAGAAAGAAGGTTGTCCTGCAAACTCTGCACCACCTGCCTTTGCCTCTTGCCCGTCAGGTGGCCCCGGGAGCCCAGTGCCCTTCCCAGAGGCCATCGCTGCCCCGTTCCCTCCGTTGCGCCCAGCTGCTGACTAGCGATTTGGGTCCCAAATAGTCCTCCTGGGCTTCACTTCCAGCTGCACAGATTCTCGTGTTGTTCCTCCTTGACAAACGCTCACACCTAATCTAAGCATCGTCTACTCTGCCAACCCAGTTTTACGAGACTGCACCACGGCCTGGATCTGAAATGATCGATATGGCCAGGTTTACACAACACTCCAGGCAGAAACACACTAAGTGGACAGACTGCGTGTTGTGTGCATCTTCCCCATGGCTGCTTTTCTCTGTAGGGGCCTGAAATGGTGCAAAACGGGTCTTGGTCTCCCCCTCCCTGCAATTTCAAGGACCAGAATTCCTTGACTCTTGAAGCCTGCAGTGACGCAGATGGATCTGGAGTCTGCAAGAGCTCCCAGCCCTCCTCGTAATGACGGTTTAGGAAGCCCCCCGCCCCATTTCCAGAAAGAACATCCCAAGGGGGCTTTTCTGAAAGGCAACTGGGTTTTCTTGCTTTTCTCTTTGAAAAGGTTTCGCTTCACATCCAAGAAACTTCTTCAGTTCTGACTGAATGACGGGGGATGGAAGGATTTATAGCAGGGATCCCCAAACTTGGCAACTTGAAGACTTGTGGACTTCAACTCCCAGAATAGCTGGCTGGAGAATTCTGGGAATTGAAGTCCACAAGTCTTAAAGTTGCCGAGTTTGGGGATCTCTGATTTATGGTCTGCAGACATCTGGTCCTGAGTACTTTGAAGGTCAGCTTTCCGAGAGTCATTGATACCACCTATCTCCCGTTTACAGTCCTTGCAGCAGTCCCAAGAAGGTGCCACACCTGTTTATTCTCTGATTCCGGTGACCCTGAGGGCACAGGTAAAACCCCAAGTGGCCTCAACAATTTCTCAGAGAGCTAACCACCAGCCCGCCAGGGTTAATGACCAGACTACTGCGAATAATATCAATCCTTCCATTCTCCACCAGTCAGCTAGAACTTCTTGGATGAGAAGTGAAATGTTTTCAAAGAAAAAAAACCAAGAAACTCCAGTTGCCTTTTGGGGCTAAAAACACGTTTGGGATGTTGTCACTTCCTAACGATTAGGCTTTGTTTGCGTATCCTATGATCGATGTGGTTTGCACAAAGCATGCACCGCATGAGGCTGGCCCGGTCTCTTTGATCACACCCTAAAGGTAAATGTAAAGGTTCCCCTGGCACATCCATGCTAGCTCTTTGTTTCCGGCTCTGGCGGGCGCTACTCGTCTCCATTGCAAAGAGCCAGCGCTGTCCGAAGACGTCTCCGTGGTCCTGTGGCCTTCAGGACTAAACCCCAAAGGCAGACAGAGGAGCGTTGCTCCCTTCCCACCAAAGGGGTCCCTGTATGTCTACTTGCATTTTTGACATGCTTTCGAACTGCCAGGTTGGCAGAAGCTGCTGGGACAACGAACGGGAGCTCCCTCCATCATGCGGCACTGGGGATTCGGACTGCTGACCTTTCTGATTGACAAGCTCAGCGTCTTGGCCACCGAGCCGCCGCGTCCCCTTAGCACCCCTGATTTGGCCGGCCTGGGCCCTCACATCTCTTGCTCCCTTGTTCCAGTAATTCCTGCTTCTTCTTGCAGGAGGGTACTTCATCTACCAGGAGGCCAGCAACCTGATTCCCTACGACCTCAACCGGCTGGAGAGCCCCCGGCTGCTGGGCTCTGGGGAAATCTGCATCGACTTCCGGTATCACATGTTTGGCTCCGAGGACTTCAATGAGCTGAACGTGATCCTCTTGGGGGACCAGGGCGAGACTGGGCTGTGGAGCCGAAGGGGGAGCCAGAGCCCCGACTGGCAGCATGGACTCATCTCCGTCTACTTTGAGAAGGAGGCTCGCTTCCAGGTAACAGATTGGCAGCTCTTCCAGAATAGGCTGGACCAAAGGGTCCCCGTGTCTTCCGTCCGCTCCCCAAGTGGGGAGAGGAAGCCCCTCTGAGCCATTGAGGGCAGCCCCCGTCCCCATTTCCAGCAGCTGGCAGTCCAAGCCTGGCCCCTCCGGCAGCTGATAGGATCCTTAAGGCTAGGAGCTGCTGGCAAGCCGTGTGCGGCCGCTGCCCAAAAAGCCAACCGTTCTAGGCTGGAGGCTAAAACCTATGAAGGGCCGTTCCAGGAATTGAGCAGGTCTAGTTTAATGAAGAGAAGGACTAGGAGTCTTCCAATATTTGAGGGGCTGCCACAGAAGAGAGGGGTCAGCCTCCTCTCCAAAGCATCCGAAGGCAGGATAAGAAGCAAGCGGTGAAACAAGTCCAGGAGAGGAGCAACCTGGAATTAAGGGAGGACTCTCATGACAGAAGTTGTGGGTGCTTCCTCACTGGAGCTTTTAAGGAAGAGAATCGACAGCCGTTGGTCCTGGGTGGCTTAAGGACTCCTGCCTTGGCCAGAGGAATGAATAGACTGCAAGGTCTTCAAGGTCCCTCCCAATGTTGTTATTCTAACATCCTGACAAGGTTCACCTAGAACCAGGCTAGCCCCCTTCTAAAGCCACCCAGGGTGAGGGCCATTGTAAGACGCTGTCTGAAAATTCCTCCAAAATCTATTCGGTGCCGGGTTGTGGTATTTTACAGCGGGTGGCGTGGGTGGAATTCTTCACCTTCGCTGCAGAACAAGAGAAAACGCAAAAGAAACAAAGCATATTTTATATACCAAGCCAAATTAATGATCTGGAAAAGAGACATAATAGTAACGTTCGTATTCATTCATCGTAAGCCACCCTGAGTCCTCGACTGAGACGGATGGCTGTAGAAGGGAGGGGGGGGGGATACCACACTCTGGGGGTGAACTTAAAGAAAAACCTTCCCTTGCTCTGAGGTTCTAACACCTGGCAGTTTTTCCCTACCTGCAGCTGGGAGGATGGAGAGGGCAGTTGAGCCCAGGGGCCTCCTTCCTTCTGGCTCCTTCCTTGCTCTGACTGGGCGTTCTTTCCTCCTCGCAGGTGGCCTTTGATGCCATTCGGGGGTTGACCGAATTTGGGGACACAGCCGTGGACAATGTGGTGGTCAGGAGAGGGCCTTGCGGTAAGGGACTCCTTCTTCACCTCAGCTTTCCCACCCAAGAGGGCTTCCATGAAGTTGATCTCGGAGGGCAACATCAGAGGTCCTTTCCGAAGGGGCCCGAGCCTTCAAACCACAGCTGTCCCCCGAGGGACGCAGGAGGGGAGCCACCAAAAACGCCCCTCAGCCCTCGGGGAGATGTGAGGAGTCTTCCAGAGGCCAGAATACTCAGGGCTCCTCCTGCAGAATCCAGGCAGATGTTATTCTGGAGTATCTGTGGAGCTTCTCAGCCATCCAGGTCATGGTGGCCCCAAAGGTGCTTCACCAAAAGAGAACGGGGTTTTTTTCTTGGAAAACCTTTGGTTTCTCATCCGAGGAGCTTCTTCAGTTCTAATGTGGTTCTGAAGGAGTTGCAACTCTGTCTGATAATATCATTAGGACTCTTCTTCCCGTGAGCAAAGGCCAAAGGTTGAAGGTCACCTAAGGCAGGGGTCTCCAACCTTGGCCACTTTAAGACTTGTGGACTTCAACTCCCAGAGTTCCTCAGCCAGTAATTCTGGGAATTGGAGTCCAAGAGTCTCAAAGCGGCCAAGGTTGGAGACCCCTGACTTAAGATACTGGCCAGGTGACCCCATAAAAGGCAGCAAAGCAAGGGAGACATTTAATTAGACAGCATGACAGCGTCACCTACAGACCAGAAGCCTTTTCAGTCTCCAGGGCCAGAAATGGTTTTGAACAGTGGCCCCCAACCTTTTCTGTGCCACGGCCCAGTACCGGCATCACAAAATGATCCGCGGCCCGGTACCGGCATCAGCACGCATGACAAGGCAAGGAGAGCCGAGCGACCGGCCAGCCAGACCTCCCCCGCTTCTCCCCGCCACCTTCAACTCCTCCTTTGTACCTTTTTTGTGCTTTTTTCCCCCCCTCCGCCGGGAGGGCTCTTCGTCGGACGCCGCCCCCCCCCCCACTTCGATGAAACTAAGGCGCGAGGATTCCTTCAGGACCCAAACGCCGGTTTCCAACCGGAAAAGCTCACCCGGCAGCACTTTCTGCCGAAACAAGATGGCAGAGCCCAGCAAACCGGCGGCCCGGTAGAAAATGATCCATGGACCGGTACCGGTCTGGGGCCCGGTGGTTGGGGACCCCTGGTTTTGAAGACAAGGAGCAGCAGAGGTGGCCCAAAGGTGCTTTTTCCAAAAGGCAACTGGACATTCTTGGTTTTTTTTTTCCTTTTGAAATTTTTTTCTTCCAAAAAAGCAAAACCTTTCAAAGAAAAAAATAGCAGTAGCATTTAAACTTATATACCACTTCACAGGGCTTCACGGCCCTCTCTAAGTGGTTTACAGAGTCAGCCTTTTGCCCCCAAGCACCTGGGTCCTCAGTTTACCACCTTGGAAGGACGGAAGGCTGAGTCAACCTTGAGCTAATCAAGATCAAACTCCAGGCTGTGAGCAGAGCCAGCCTGCAATACTGCATTTGAACCCGTGGGCCATCACAGCTCTTTAAAAAAAACAAGGAAGTGGAGTTGTCTTTTGGAAAAGCACAGGGGAGGCCAAGCAAATCTCAGCAGGGACAACTTTCTGATGTAACTTCAAGCAGCAGTTGAACGAATGGCTGCAAGTCAAGGATTTGCTGAAGGGAGCCGGACCTCCCGTGAATCTCCTGCCGACAAGAAGTGATCTGAGAACCCAGGGGGCCTTTTCCCTTCAGGTATCAGCCATTATGGGGTTTTTCAAGGGGGATGACAGCAGTGCCCCAAGTCACCCCATGGCTGATGAAAACCAGAACTCCTTGGCTTTAGCCAGCCTTCCTTGGCACACCCGCCCATTGGGCGGAGCACCACTCCCGATGACCCTCTGTGGACCCTGAAATCCACCAGACCAGGGGGCTCCAACTGTGGCCACTTTAAGGCTCGTGGAGTTCAGCTCCCAGCATTCCTCAGGGAGCTTTGCTGGCTGAGGAATTCTGGGAGTTGAAGTCTGCCAGTTGCTAAGGTAGGAGAGCCCTGCACCAGACAACCAGCTGCCTCTTCTTCCAGGGAGGTCTCTGTGCACAGCTGTCCTGGCTTCAGATGACGAGGGTGATTGACAGATCGACAGATTCTGTCACTGGACCTCACCCTGCCATTAATCAGCATAAGTTTAATAATCTCTTGCTTAAGTTGTAACCGGCTGTAACCAGTGACGGTGGCTGGATTTTTCTACCTGAGACAACTGCTGAAGTGTTTGATTGGGGAGTTAAATTTTAACCCCTGTAATATCTTCTAGATAAGCCTGGACAATTTCACAGAGCAGATCAAAGAATGGGGCTTCCTTCCCTGTCCTCTCAGCAAGTTGCTCACCATTTCCTGCACAGGCAATATTCTGCATTTAGTCCAAGTTCAACAGGTGACACCAATTTCCTGAGTCAGTTTGAAAAAAAACCAGGACACAGTTCTCACTAATAAAAGAGAATATTCATTGCTCAGACCTGATGACGTTACCAAATTTGGGTCATGAAAGATCTTCAAGAAAACAGCCAAGCTCAGAGAGCACCAAGGACTCCACAGTTGTCTTCCTCCTCCTCTCCTCCCCCCCCGAAAACCCCTCCCCCTTCTAGCACTGAAGATGTTGCCTAGTTGGGTCATGAAACGTCTGCAAGAAAACCACGAAGCTCAGAAAGCACCAAGGACCCCACTGT
>NW_020769820.1:8669-51349 GCF_900518735.1 Pseudonaja textilis | reverse complement strand
CCTCTTACCTGTGTTTGGGCTGTGATTATAAAGGAAACAAAGACATGTGAGTCTCTTCAAACCCAGGAGTGAGCTTTTTGCCAGACAGGCTAAGGTCTCATCTTTTACCCCCATCTGGAGAACTCAGACATGTTTTTATAGCTTGGAAGTTTTTGTATCTAGAAATCTACAGGGGATACACTCACAATTACTGTACTTCTGATGATTGTAAAGAAAAGCAAATTTCTGTCCTTGTAGCAATAGCTTCTCATACACCCAATTGGGAGAAAAAAAATTCTTGTGTTTCTTGTCATGTCCAGAGCAGATGGAGTCATGCTGAAGTTGTGAATTTGACCTCCATGAACCAATATTTGATGGGCTGTCACAGAGAAAAGTCTGTCAACCTCTTCTCTAAAGCACCTGAAGGCAGTAGGAGAAGTATTGGATTCAACCTTATCAAGAAGTCATTCAACTAGAACTAAGGAGAAATTTCCCGACAGGACAATAGATAGAATAGATTACAACAGAACAGAACAGAACAGTACAGAGGAAGGAGAGGAGAGGAGAGAATTTTATTTATTTATTTGCTTATTTTTTTTATTTGTTTATTTTTGTCAATTGCTTACAAGATAATAGGTATCAGTAAAAACATACTTTTGAATACATGAGATAGATACTTATAAGAAAAATAAAAAGAAACAATAGGGAAGGGATGGTAGGCACATTGGTGCACTTAGGCACGCCCCCTACAGGCCTCTTAGAAAAGAGGTGAGGTCAATAGTAGACAGACTAAGGTTAAATTTTGGGGGGTTTGGGGAAGAAACCACAGAGTCACGTAGAGTATTCCAGACATTGACCACTCTGTTGCTGAAGTTGTATTTCGTGCAATTAAGTTTGGTGCTATTAACCTTGAGTTTGTATCTATTGTTTGCTCATGTGTTGTTATGGTTGAAGCTGAAGTATTCATTGACAGGTAGGACATTGCAATGTATGATTTTATATACTATACTTAGATAGGACTGAAGGTGGTGTAGTTCGAGATTTTCTAGGTCTAGAATTTTGAGTCTGGTGGCATAAGGTATTCTACAACGAGTAGAGGAGTGGAGAACTCTTCTTGTGAAATATTTCTGGACTTTCTCAACTGTGCCAATATCAGATACTTAATGTGGGTTCCAGACTGATGAGCTGTATTCGAGTATTGGTCTAGCAGATGTTTTGTATGCCCTAGTTATTAGTGTAATATTATCAGAGAAAAAGCTAGGTTAACAACTCTTAAAGCCTTTTTGGCTATGTAATTACATTGGGCTCTAGCACTTAGATCATTAGAGATGAGAACTCCAAGGTCCTTGAAAGAGTTTGCATCATCAACAAGGTCTTGACTATTCAGCCTGTATTTTATTTTCTGATTGTTTTTGCGAATATGTAGGACAGAGCATTTATTTGTTGAGATTTGAAGTTGCCATTTGTTTGACTATTCTGATACATAGTCAAGGTCTTTTTAAAGGGTAGCAGTATTCTCTGTGGTATTGAATAGCTTTACATCATCAGCGAAGAGAATGCAGTTGCACTTCATATGATCACAGAGGTCATTTGTGTAGAGTATGAAAAGAGTTGGTCCTAGAACACTGCCTTGGGGGACACAAATATCGACAGGTATAGAATTTGATAGGACACTCCTGTCAGCCTCAAGATCTCTTCGGGTACTCCAACTGCTATCCATCCCCTTTATTTCTCCCTTAGTTTCTCTACTGCTAGGCTTACTTCTTTCGGCTGTCATTAGCAATGGGGGGAGGGGTAATTGTGGAGGGGAAGAGAGCTGGAGGTGTTTTGCATTCCTTTACTGTGGGCAGAAGAAGGGGGGGATTTCTTCTTTCCAACTTTCCATTTCCTTGCTAGCCTCTATCCTTTTTGCGCAGCTGCGAAGCCTTATCAAAATATGTCAAGGTCAACGGACAGAGGCCTCATCACCACCTGAAGATGCTCACATGATCATATTCAGAACTTTTAATTGGAAGAGACTTCTGGACTTCGGGGGGTGTGAACAATTCTATTTCTTTGTATGTGTGATCTGCGCGCCAAATTCTCACTTTCGGAATTCCATTTGTAGCTTCCTTTTCATCTTCCAGTAAAAGAAGAACTTTGCTCTGAACCATGGAGTCTGAGTATTTCTTTCTTGGATTTTGAAAGGAGCACACATTGACATTATTCCGAAAGTCCCATCAGCCCACCCGGAGAAAACACCAATTTTTCTTCCGAGGGGGTTTTCACATCATGTCATCTCCAGCCGGCGAGGAGGATGAGCAGGGAGCTGTGGGGGGGCAGCCAATGCTGTTACCAGCGATGCCAGCCACCGATTTGTTAGCTGACCTTACACTGGAAGAAACTCCAGCTGAGATGCCCAGATGGTCGTTAGGAGTTGGATGGAGAGATCCGGAAGACCCCCCCCTCCTGGAATCTCTGTAAGTCGAAGAGGTGCGAGGGAACGGCTGTGGCAAGAGGGGGAGGAGATGGAATGCAGGCTGGATCAAGCCGGGAAAAGCTTTAAGGATGCTTCTGAGAAACCCGGCAGGGCTCCAACATATGAGGGGGAAGAGAGAGCGAGTTCAGCCTGGGGAAGTCGGGCTGCCACTACCCCCCTGGCCCAGCCCACGCCAGCGCAACCACCAGCCCCCATCTGGGGAGCCCCAGCAGCGGGGGTAATGCCTAGAAGACGCCACCTGCCCTCCTTAGATGTGAAGTTTGGAGGAAATCCCAAGGATTTGGGTTTTTTCCTGGTGCAGGTTGGAAGCTATATGGCAGAATATGAAAGGGAGTTCACCTCTGAAGCAGCCAAAGTAAGATGTGTTACCAGGACCCTGGAGGGGATGGCAGCTGACTGGGTGGTGACTCTGTATAATGATAACTCCCCCCAACTGTGAAGCCTTGATGTTTTCATGACTGCCTTGAGGAGGAGGTTTGAAGACCCTCTGGCGGAGAGAAGGGCCAGGATCAGAATGAAAACCATAACTCAAGGGGGAAGATCAGTTGCTGACTACACCCAAGAGTTTAGACAGCTGGCATATCGCATCCAAGGCTGGTCCCAGGAGGCTCTAATAGAAGCCTACAAAGATGGCCTAAATGAAGAGGTATACCACATGTGCATCTCCAGAAGGGATCCGCATGACCTGCAGTTGTGGTACCTGCTAGCGGAAGAAGTAGAAATAGATCTAGCCCGAAGCAGACGCCGAGGAGGCCCTGCATGGAGCAACCTGCTCCCTTCCCGACTCCGAGAGATCCCTAAACCCCAAAGGGGAGGGGTGATGACAAGGGCCAAATCCACTGCCTGTTTTCGTTGTGGGAAGGAAGGCCACCGAATTGCGGATTGTCGAGTCAAACCAGATCCAAAGAAGGGACGGGGCCCTGGAAAGAGGCCCGAATCCTCCCCAACCAGGCCTCGTGAAACCGGGCTAAAGATAGGGGAGGTTGTAGAAGTTGCTCCCCCAGCGGAAAAGGAGCTAGGACCTCCGACTCCTCCCGACGAGACTGAAACCGACTCGGAAGACGACATCCCGGTAAGTCCTAACCGGGGTCCCCTTACCATCCCAATTAAGCTAAGGGTGCCCACATCGGGTACCGAGGGGGAGATGCTGGCCTTATTGGACTCGGGGTGCACGAGGTGCCTAATTAGCATGAAAGTAGTTAAAGGCATGGGCATTGGACTAAGAAATTTGAAAACGCCCATATCCTTTTGCCAATTGGATGGGTCTGAAGCGGGAGGTTGCCCTGCACGGTTCATAACGGAGCCCTTAGAGATGACCATGGGAACCCACAGCGAGACCTTGTGTTTTATTGTGGCTCCCGGGATGGAACAGTCCCTAATCTTGGGGTTGCCCTGGCTTCGGAAATGGAATCCCCAAGTGAACTGGAGAAAGGGGTGGATACGGATTCGTACTGACCAACCTCCGGAAGGGGAGGAGCAACCCCCCCTGGAACCGGGGGAGAATCCCCATCCAAAGCCCCAAACCCCTGCTGAGACAGCTTCCACAGGGGCCGAGCGCATAGAAGGGGAGGAGAAAATCCCGAAAGAGTACTGGGACCTAAAAGAGGTTTTTAGCGAAGAGGCCTCCGATGAGCTCCCTCCCCATCGGTCAACCGACTGTAGCATCGAATTTCTACCGGGAGTGATGCTACCGAAACCAAAGATGTATTCGATGACCCCAAGGGAGCTAGAGGAATTGAGATCGTTTATCGACAAGAACTTGAAACGAGGGTTCATCCAACCTGCCAGACCTCGAGTGGCGGCCCCTGTGATGTTCCGCGAGAAGAAAGATGGCTCCAAGCGCTTGGTGGTGGACTATCGAAATTTGAACGCGGTGTCCGTGGAGAATGTGTACCCCCTTCCTCTAATGAAGGACATGTGAGCTCACCTGGCCAAGGGAAAGATCTTCACGAAATTGGACTTGAGGGAGGCTTATTACCGAATCCGAATTAAAGAGGGAGACGAGTGGAAAACTGCATTCAACTGCCCGATGGGTTGCTTCCAGTTCAATGTTCTCCCGTTTGGCCTACAGGGGGCACCAGCTGTTTTCATGCAATTGATCAACCAGGTGCTTCACGAACATTTATACAAGGGGGTTTTGGTCTACCTGGACGATATCCTTATCTACTCGGAGATCAGAGACCAACATGTGAAACTGGTACGGTCCGTGCTGCACAAACTGCGCGCTGCCAAATTGTACGCCAAATTGTCCAAATGTGAGTTCCATCAAGAAAAGATTGACTACCTGGGATATCGTATCTCACCCGAGGGTCTCGAGATGGACCCAGAGAAGGTACGAGCCGTATTAGAGTGGGCCCCACCGAGAACCCGAAAACAACTTCAAAGTTTCCTTGGATTTGCCAACTTTTACCGGCAATTCATCCCATGCTTTGCTAAAATAGCCATGCCTATCACCAACCTCCTAAAAACAAAGGGAGAAGCGAAGCCAAAGCCCAGTCAGCCATTGAATTGGTCTATGGAGTGCCAAGCCGCTTTTGAGAAGCTAAAAAGACTATTCGCTGCAGAACCAGTGCTGAAGCATCCGGACATGGATGTCCCCTTCGTGATCCAAGCTGATGCGAGTGATGTGGCGGTAGGAGCGGTCTTACTTCAGTTAAACGAGAAGGGGACACTACAACCGTGTGCCTACACCTCCCGTAAATTAACTGACACTGAACGTAGATGGGCTGTCTGGGAGAAAGAAGCTTTTGCAGTCTGCTGGGCTCTAATGACCTGGAGGCATTTTCTGGAAGGCGCGAGGTACCCATATGAGGTTTGGACTGATCATAAAAATCTGGAGGCCTTAAAAACGCCTCGGAAATTCCCACCAATAATGAGATTACCAGGTCTGTAATAGTCCTCCAGAATATCCAAAGACCTGGTCAACCCACACACAGTTTTCATACTCTTTGCAGAAGTTGGAGGCAGGAGCCAAAACAGCAGCAGCAGCAGAAGCAGCAGCAGGAGAGGAAGCCCTGTCATTCTTCTCACCTTCCTTCCAAGATCAGAGATCAAGGTTTGTGCAGAAGCTACATTGCAAGTAGCACATGAAATCTCACCAGAGCTTTAGCAGAATAGAGACAGTCTGTCCTACCTGGATGGGTTTGTGGCAAATTGATATTAACCATGCTTCTCCTTATATGTGTTTGGGCTGAGACCAAAGAAGAAACTGAGGCCAATGGAGTCTCACCAAACCCAGGAATTAGCTCTTTCCAAGGCAAGATGTAGTGACATGCCTTGCCTCCAATGGGCGAACTCAAAGCATATTTTTATAGAACAGGTTTTATGTTGGGTCTAGAAATCCATAAGGGATATGTGTAGAATTGCTGTTTATCTGATATTTGCAAGGAGAAAGAATTTTCCTACCTACTTAACACTAGAGTTTTTGTGTGCACTGCAAGGGGAAAAAACAATATTATCTCCCCTGTTGCTAATCTACAGAGTTGAGATTCAAGGTGAATTTCAGTATTCGACTTACAGGAGACTGAGACCCTGTACACAAGTTGGAGTTTGGTCTGTGCCATAGTTTGGTCAGATAGTATGATTGCTAACAGGTCATGGTGGCACACAGAAAACAATTTCACCCAGTGGTGGGCTACAACCGGTTTAACAACCGGTTTGGTGAGTGCTGAAGGCACTTGCATGCAGCACTGAAAATTGAGTATTTAGAAGCTCATCTGCTTACCTTCCAAGTCAGCAACAGTAAATAGAACAGTTGGGCGGTGGGATCAGCTGTGCTGCATGATTGAGATGAGCTAGAAGGCAGGAAATAAAGGACAGGATAGGGTGGGGGTGGGGCCAGCTGATAATCAGAACAACCAGTTTGCTCGAACCAGTCCGAACCAGCATCAGCCCACCACTAATTGCACCCTAGTAAGTGTGAGCAATCATACAGATGTTTGATGTTTGTTTTACCCACCAGATCATTTGGGGCACCACCTCTCCCTGATTACATCTACTGTCCCATCCCACTTGGTGGGAGGAGCATGTTACAGATCCTATTTGCTAAAGAGTTTGGCATCAGATTGGACCAGGAGGAAGGCATTTTCTCATATGGAGATATGGAGCAGCATTCCCCCGCTAACTGACATTAACTCTGCCCCTCTGGGCATTTAAGAAATCCTTAAGCTTAAGGATCGCAGGGAAATGGAGATCTTACAAGAGTCAGGATTCCAAGTAACAGCCCCGGTGAAATCAAAATTCCAAGGCCAGAGGCTTCCTTATAGTAAAAAATTATTAGACATGTCATATTGGCACAGCTGGTGAAAATCCAACTCTGAATATTAATTAATTAATTAATTAATTAATTAATTAAGTCAAATACTTAGAATATAATAGAAATAAGAATAAACATAAGTTTAAATACATGAAATAGGAACTAATAATTGGAGACAATAGGGCAGGGATGATAGGCATGATTGTGCCCCTATGCAAGCCCCTCACAAACCTCTTAGGAATGGGGTGAGCTCAATAGAGGTTAGTTTGAGGATAAAGGAGTGAGGGTTTGAGCAGGTGACAACAGAATCAGGTAATGAGTTCCGGACATTGATCACTCTATTGCTGAAATTGTACTTCCTGCAATTAAGTTTAGCGTGGTTTACATTAAGTTTATATGTGTTGTGTACTCTTGTGTTGTTGTGGTTAAAGCTGAAATATTCATTAACTGCTAAGACATTGTAACATATGATTTTATGTACTATGCTTAAGTTCAATCCTAGCTGTCGTAGTTCAAGATTGTCTAAAGCCTAGAATCTGAAGACTGGTAGTATAGGATATTCTGTTGCAAACAGAGGAGTGCAGTACTCTTCTTGTAAAATACTTCTGGATTTGCTCAATGTCTGATGTACAATGCGGATTCCAGACAGCAGAGCTGTATATTCAAGCATTGGTCTAGCAAAAGTTATGTATGCCCTAGTTTGCAAATCAATATTACCAGTGGAGAAGCTTCATAAGATTAGATTTACAACCCTGGCACTTAGGTCATTCGATATGAGAACTCCAATGTCCTTGACAGAGTGAGGATCATCAATGAGGTCATATCCACCTAGCTTGTTTTTGGTGTATTGATTTTTTTGTTTTTACCAAGATGTAGAACAGAGCATTTGTTGGTCAAGAATCTCTCTGGGGTTTCCCCACTCAATTGAAGCTGCAAAGTCGTCCCCCCCCCGCCCCATTACACACAACCATCACATGCCCCAATCAGGGCACCCTTAAAAATCTGGATGGCTTTTGGCCACACCCCTCCAGGTGCTGGTGAGAGTGTCTTTGGTTCCCAGAAGAAAGAAAGTTGTTTTGGCTACAAATTCCCCCAGCTATCTCTACTCCCCCACCCCTTTCCCACAGTTCGAACCAGCCTCACTGTGGCAATCCTGAAGATGTTCCCAGATGGCTCCAGGGTGGACAACAAGATTGTTACTTTGTGTGCAGGATGCTGTTCCATCCTCCCATAAGAAATAGTTTTTAATTGTTATTTTATTGGTTCTTCTTTTATTATATGTCATGTCTTGGGTAGGGACTATAGAAATTTGATCAATAAATAAATCTAGTAATAAATGACTAGCAGCAGAATCCTCACAAAGGTTGCCAAGCTGGTTTGTTTAACAGGCTGATTTGTTGTAGATGTGGCTTTCCTGGCAGTTGAACAAGATGAGACTGCTGGCTGTGAATTGGCTGTGAATTGGCTGGGGAATAATTGTTAGTGGCTAGTTAGTGGCTGCAATTGATGAATCCGGTAGCTTGATTGAGACTCTGCTGTAGACCTTTTGTCTTTTCTGTTGCCCAACTCTCTCTCCAGAGGGCTCATCTTTTTTCTGCATGGTTGAAGAGAGTTGGTCTGAATTCTAGGGTTCTATTTGCCCAGGACTGAGGAATTATCCTACTCTGAACACGTCATGTGAAGATTCAGCTTTATGGAGAAAAATCTTTTCCAGTAAAAAAATGGAAGGCATACCCCTGCAGACAAAGAGATGGGCTTGAACGTATATATTTCAGAAAGGATGGAAATGTTCATTTTTATGTGCATAAAACTTTTAATAAATTTGTATTTTAAAAAAGGAGTAGTAAAGCTAAACAGGGGGGCAGGGGGAATGATGCATACATGTACAGGTGAAACTCAAAACATTAGAATATCATGCAAAAGTTCATTTATTTCAGTAATGCAACTTAAAAGGTGAAATTAATAAATGAAATACTCATTACATTGAAAGCAAGATAGTTGAAGACATGATTTGTCATAATTGTGATGATTATGCCTTACAGCTCATGAAAACCCCAAATCCACAATCTCAGAAAATTAGAATATTACATGCAATCAATAAAACAAGGATTGTACATAGAACAATATCGGACCTCTAAAAAGTATAAGCATGCATATGTACTCAGTACTTCATTTGGGCCCCTTTTGCAGCAATTATTGCCTCAATGCGGCATGGCATGGAAGCTATCAGCCTGCGGCACTGCTGAGGTGTTATGGAAGACCAGGATGCTTCAACAGTGGCCTTCAGCTCTTCTGCATTGTTCGGTCTCATGTCTCTCATCTTACTCTTGGCATTGCCCCATAGATTCTGTATGGGGTTCAGGTCAGGTGAGTTTGCTGGCCAATCAAGCACAGTAATCCCATGGTCAATGAACCAGGTTTTGCTGCTTTTGGCAGTGTGGGCAGGTGCCAAATCCTGCGGGAAAATGAAGTCAGCATCCCCATAAAGCTTGTCTCTGGAAGGAAGCATGAAGTGCTCCAAAATTTCCTGGTAGATGGCTGTGTTGACCCTGGACTTAATGAAGCACAGTGGACCAACACCAGCAGATGACATGGTCCCCAAATCAACACAGACTGTGGAAACTTCACGCTGGACTTCAATCATCATGCAGTGTGTGCCTCTCCATTCTTCCACCAGACTCGGGATCCTTGGTTTCCAAATGAGATGCAAAAGTTGCTCTCATCAGAAAAGAGGACAGGTCTGTTTTTCTTTAGTTCAGGTAAGACACTTCTGACGTTTGTTGTTCAAGAGTGGCTTGACAAGAGGAACATGACATTTGAAGCCCATGTCCAGGACCCACCTGTGTGTGGTGGCTCTTGATGCACTGACTCCAGCCTCAGTCCACTCCTTGTGAAAGTCCCCAACACTTTTCAATGACCTTTTCCTGACAATCCTCTCCAGGCTGTGCACCTTTTTCTTCCACACTTTTCCCTTCCACATAACTTTCTATTAATGTCCTTTGATACAGCACTTTGGGAACATCCAACTTCTTTTGCAATTACCTTTTGAGGCTTTTCCTCCTTATGGAGGGTGTCAGTGATGGTTTTCTGCACAACTGTCAGGTCAGCAGTCTTTCCCATGATTGTGATTCCTACTGAACCAGACTGAGAGACCATTTAAAGGTTCAGGAACCCTTTGCAGGTGTTATGGCTTAATTAGCTGATTAGAGTGGAACACTTTGAACCTAGAATATTGAACCTTTTCACAATATTCTAATTTTCTGAGATTGTGGATTGGGGTTTTCATGAGCTGTAAGCCATAATCATTTCAATTATGACACATCACGGCTTGAACTATTGTGCTTTGCATGTAATGAGTCTATCTCATATAATAGGTTCACCTTTTAAGTTGCATTACTGCCCACAATAATGGACAGGCCACTAAAAAACCCTGGAGATCTTATATAGGAATAGAACAGAATAGAATTATTTATTGGCCAAGTGTGATTGGACACACAAGGAATTTGTCTTGATTAATATGCTCTCAGTGTACATAAAAGAAAAGATACATTCATCAAGAGTAAAAACCATAAGGTACAACACTTAATAATAGCCATAGGGTACAAATAAGCAATCAAATCATACTAGGAAACAGTCAGTAAATATTATTAGGATGCAAGGAATAAGGTTACAGTCATACAGTCATATGTGGGATGAGATGGGTGAAAGGAAGCATGGGAGGATTAATAGTAATCATTTGTAAATAGCTGGACAGTGTTGAGGGAATTATTTGTTTAGCAGTGATGGTGTTCAGGAAAAAACTGTCCTTCTGCCTAGTTGTTTTGGTGTGCAGTGCTCTATAGTGTCATTTTGAGGGTAGGAGTTGAAACAGTTTATGTCTGGGATGTTAGGGGTCTGTAAATATTTTCACAGCCCTCTTTTTGACTTGTGCAGTATACAGGTTCTCAATGGAAGGCAGGTTGGTAGTAATGGTTTTTTCTGCAGTCCTAATTACTCTCTGAAGTCTGTGTCTGTCCTCTTGGGTTGCAGAACCAAACCAGACAGTTATAGAGGTGCAGATGACAGACTCAATAATTCCTCTGTAGAATTGGATCAGCAGCTCCTTGGGCAGTTTGAGCATTCTGAGTTGGTGCAGAAAGAACATTCTTTGTTGTGTTTTTTGGTGACATTTTTGAAGTTAGGTGTCAATTTTAGGTCTTGTGATGTGATAGAACCTAGAAATTTAAAGGTCTCTATTGTTGATACTGTGTTGTCTAGTATTGTAAGAGGTGGTTGTATGAGAGGGTTTCTCCTAAAGTCTACCACCATTTCTATGGTTTTGCAAAACTGCAGCAAAAGTCGAAAACTTTGATCTTATATACAATGGAGGATCCTCCTTCACATCATTATTTTTTTTAGAAATCTTATCCAATTCTAAACATGCCTCAAAGACAAATATAAATGAGGCTAGCTGTTGTATCAGTTAGAAATTCTTGTTTCTTACCATATTTTTTCTACAATTCAGATCGGGCCTCAGTAGGATAATGTAGCATTTGGGAAAAAAGATGCAAGCCAAGAGAGCAGCTCCAGAGGCCAAGATGGAGAAGATCTCTATGGCCACCATGGACTTCCCTTTGGTGCTCAGATAGGTGGGGAGGAAAGTGATCCAAACACTGCAAAAGACCAGCATGCTAAAAGTAATGAACTTGGCTTCATTGAAACTATCAGGCAATTTTCTAGCTAAAAATGCCACTGTGAAACTGATGAGGGCCAAGAAACCTAGATAGGCAAGGACAATGTAAAACATTAAAGATGAACCTTCCTTACATTCCAAGATAATCTCTCCAAACAAGGAGTGAAAGTCCAAGTTGGGAAATGGAGGGGAGGTTCCCAGCCAGGTGGTACAAAGAACTGCTTGGATCAGAGGACAGCCTAAGACAATGGAATTGGTCAATGGTTTTCCTAACAGTTTCCTTGTGCTGTTTCCTGGCTTGGTGGCCATGAAGGCCAAAACCACCATGAGAGTTTTGGCCAACACAGAGGAAACTGCAAGGGAGAAGAGAACAGCAAAGGCAGATTGTTGGAAGAGGCAGGTAAATTTCCCAGGTTGACCAATGAAAAAGAAGGAGGAGAGGAAGCAGAGCAGGAGGGAGACCAGGAGGATGTAGGTGAGATCTTGGTTGTTGGCCTTGACAATCGGTGTGTCATGATGTTTATGGAAAATCACCAGGACTGCAGATGTGGTCACAGAGAAGAAAAGAGTGAGAGAAACCAAGATGCCTCCCAGGGTGTCTTGATAGGCAAGGAAGTGGATCTTCTTGGCAATGCAATGGTCATTGTCCATGTTGGGATATTGATCTTCTGGGCAGGATTCACAATGAGCTGTATCTGAAATCAAGCATCTAAGACTTAAACAATCTAAGAGTTTCACAAGCACTTACTATGAGTATTGTTCCTCCTACAGAAATGATATGACGACCCCCTTTCTGCTCTCATCCTGCCCATGAAGCGTGTGATGAAACGACCAACGGTGCGTCCACAAGGGCAAACCGTCCTTTATTCATTATTTCTTTTAACTTATTTGAAAAATTGCCTAGCTGATCATCTGACCACACGTTATAATATTAAGGTGAAGTTAATGAGAGACAAGAATTTGTTCAGTTCCAGCCGTCCATTCACTGGACACTACTGTCACTACTGTGGCTTTCAGTTTCAGATTTGCTAACCATATTCCCCCCCACATTTTATCCTGGAACCCACAGAAAACTGCTAGATCTCTTAGCCAGGAATGCTGCGGTTTGTTTTTTGGGTACATTATGTCTCTGTCCTCTGCTTCAAAACTGACCATCCAGACTTTTTTTTTTTGCTCCCTTCTGCTTTATCTAACAGACATAGATAGATGGATCTACTCTTTCTCTGGCAGGTTTATTTTCTCAGAGATTGATAAATCTGACAGAAGAAGCATACTCTGAATAATAAAAATTATAGCTTGAGTCACATAAGCCACTCCTTCAGGAAAAGTTTTGATGTTTGTTTTCCCAACTGGATGTTACAGTGGGAGTGAAAACACAAGTTGGCGATTCATAAATTTTACCCTGAAATTATCCTCCATGATTGGTGAGGATCGGGAAAGGTGGCCTCTCTGTGGCCAAGAAAGTTTAGATCTGTAACCTGAAGGGTTCTGCTGAGAAGTATGAGTGCATGTGAGTCTTACAAAAATGACAACAATAACAAAAATTATTTTGATCTACTGAATGGCTTCCTTAATCATGAAAGTTTGTGCCGTAGTAGCACAGTGTTTTAGATGCAGTCAGTGGTGGGATTCATTTCTTTTTTTTACTACTAGTTCTGTGGGCATGGCTTGGTGGGCATGGCTTGTACGTGTGGCAAAGGAAGGATACTGCAAAATCTCCATTCCCTTCCCCACTCCAGGGGGAAGGTTAGCGCAAATTCTCCATTCCCTCCACACCCCACTAACCTGCTTTCCAGCTCCATTCTCCTGTGCAGGGCAACAAAAGAAGACCCAGCCAATCAGCTGGGACTTGGGAGGCAGATAATAGATGGGGTGGGGCCAGTCAGAGCTGGTATTTGCCAGTTTTCCAAACTACTCAAAATTTCAGCTAGCGGTTCTCCAGAACTGGTCAGAACCTGCTGAATACCACCTCTGGATGCAATACTGCAGGCTACTTCTGCTGACTGCCAGCTGCCAATAATTTGGCAGTTAGATTCTCACCAGCTCAAGGTTGACTCAGCCTTCCATCCTTCCTAGGTCGGTAAAATGAGGACCCAGATGTTGGGGGCAATATGCTGACTCTGTAAACTGCTTACAGAGGGCTGTGCAGCACTGTGAAGTAGTACATAAGTCTCAGTGCTAGTGGTATTTACATTTGAACTCTGGTCTACCTGTCTGATTAGAAATGGTCCCTTCTGGACAAGCATCACATTGGTAGCAGCAAACTGGCTCGCCCTCTGGAACTCTTCTCCTCTCTCCTGCCTGGCACCTCTTCATGCCACACCTGGCAAAGGGCACCTTCTAAAACAAAAAAAGAGATATGCTTGAGATGACATAGACAATGAGCATCTTCAATCATTTCATGTCTACATTCCTATTTCTATTTCACATTCCTATTTCTGTGTTCAGAAGGTCCTCAAATGAAATGGTTGATCACCATCTACCAAAAACCAGGAGCAGCTCTTGGGGGATTCAAGTCAGTGGTACTCCCGACCCACCAATGGATGCTGGAGATTGGAACTGGGACCACAACCTGCAAAAGAGGTCTTGTGACATTTGAGCTATAGCATTTCTACAGCAAACATTCGTGAGAATCCAACTGAATGTGAATGATCTATGGAAGTCATATCCTTTAACTGCATCCTGGTTTTTAAGCAGAGATTCTTCCATTTCCCAACACTTTCTGTATTGGCACAAATCTATCCTCAGATGTGTTACATACAAACACCAAATGACCGCCATATTTTTTGACTAAACTGACCACTTTTCAAGTTAGAACAATGTTGTGCAGCCCGAGAAGAGAATGAATTGTTCCTGAACTTTCAACATTTCCTTCCAGATTACCTTTGTTGCCCAGACAATTGCATCAGAGTTAATGGTGAAACGATGGCCTTGGAGAGCCCCGGGATCTATTTTCCCAACTTTCATGGGGACGAAAGATTCATTGGGGAGGAAAACCCAGTTCAGAAGATCAATTTGAGCAGAACCTACTCCTTTTTCTGAGAAGGAAACTTCATCTCCAGCGCTGTTGTTGAACTGAACATTCCTCAAATATTGAAGAGTCTGAAAGAAAATATAGCTCAATAAATTGGGGAAATTGGTGGAAAGCTATCAATGAGATATCATCCCTTTGATGATCCTTTGTTACACATAATCCTAGATGCATGTCTAAGAAACTAGGTGAGTTCCTTTGATGGAGATCTGCTCAATTAGGAGTAACACCAAATATTGAACTCCTTCCCCGGGAAGGAGGACACATTATCACTGGGCATTTGTATCATGACCTCTTCAACTCTAATTCTATCACAATCATCATCATCATTTTTAATGACCCCCTAATGCCTTGTGGGGTGAAGTCTGGATAATTGAATGGAGCTGAGTGTTTACTGGCTGGATGCCCTTCCTGTCACCAATGTGGAGCTATATTCAGCAGATATATTCTCACAGTGCTCAGAAACAGAAATATCTGCCTCTATCTAGGATTGAACTCACAGCCTCCTGATTGCAAGGTGAGAGCTCCGTCTCTAGGCCATTGCACCACTCTCTAGTTCTACCACAATGATCCTACATATCGGGATTTTAATGCTACACTCTAGATTTTATACTATGATTTTTGTCCTGCAGTTCTTGGCTGTAAGCATTTTTGAATCTTTTCTTTGGCTCCAGAACTTATAAGCAAGTAATGCATTTTAGGAATGATCAAATAATTTCTATTCTGATTGATTGGCTAGCTCATAGTCCAAGACAGCAGAATTCAGGAACCAGGTCTAATCAAGTGGTACCCTGTGGAGGGAAGCTCCTGTCCGGTTTGTCATTTCACTCTCCAGAGTGATTCAACCTCCAGCCTTTGATGCAGAAAATTTTTTTGACTTTCAGATCAGGAGCCCATTAAGACAACTCTGGGTCCTTCAGTGTATGCTGAAATTGACAAAGGCTGCTTTTAGGCAAGTCACCTAGTGCAAGGGATCACAAACTAGACAAATGGGATGGCATCCCCCAGGATGCTAAGCCATGGAAATATAATCCAAGGTTAAAATGGATTGAGCTGGTTGTCATTTTATTGGTTGGATTCAGGGTAAATGCTGAAGGAAACTGAGCTGGTTCTGCAAATATGCCCATTAGGACTTCAACAAATTTCTTGAACCACCTTGCACAAATACACCTAGATTGTTGTGTTGCTCTAGGCTGAGACATTCTCTCTAAAGTGGCCACCTTCTGAAACTCAAGAATCATTGAAGACCATTCAGGACTTTATTGCAAGGTCTTTCCTCTTTGAATCTTATGGACAAGTGGTTTGGTTCAATTCTCTCTTCTTCCTCTATCTACTTTCAAGAAAACATTATACTCAGCAAAACAATGCATTCATCTTAAATGACAAGATACACTACTTAGTGATAGTAGTAAACTCCATTAGAGGAAGAAATTATTAAGAAAATATTGGATTGTGCTGAAATGAGTAAATTGACATTTGAAAGAGAACAAGAAGATAAACAATTCTATGAAGTTTGGGATCTTTTTTATCAATGGTTAGATAATAAAAAATAATAGAATATTCAGATTTAGCTTAAAAAAATTTTTCTTGATATTATCTTTATAAAACATTATCAAGATATATTTGGTATGATCTTATGATTTATTGCAAAATAAACTAAGTAAACTATAGTTATCTCGTTAAAATATAAATTAACAAAATTATAGATAAATTTTTTTTAGTGATGATATTAGGTTATACAATTATTGATTGATAATATGAGCTATTATGTAATATAATTATATTAGTGACTAGGAAATGGATGCGCCAAAAAAAAGTGGTAAACCAATCGATGCACTGTTTGTAAATTTATGAAGAAGGATGATATTTTTATGTTTTATGTGGTATTTCTATGTTTGTTGTTTTGTTGTTAAAATAAATTAAAAAAAAGATTTAGAATTCTTTATTGGCCAAGTGTGAGTGGACACATAAGGAATTTGTCTTTGGTTAATAAGCCCTCAGTGTATATAAAAGCTGTACATGATAAATCATGATCATACTCAGCAAAACAATACATTCATCATAAATCACAAGATACAATACTTAGTGATAGTCACTAAATAAGCAATCAACATAAATCAAACTAGGAAACTAAATAAAACAACATCAATTGTAAAGACACAAACAATGAAGTTATAGTCATATGTAGAAAAGGAGATAAGTAATAGGAAAGATGAGAAGAATATTATTATTATTACAGTCTTACTAAATAGTTTGACAGTATTGTGGGAATTAGTTGTTTAGCAGATTGAGGGAATGAGGGGAAAAGCTGTCCTTGTGTCTAGTTGCTCTGGAGTGCAATGCTCTATAATGTTGTTTTGAAGGTAGAGGTTGACACAATTTATGTCCAGGATGTGAGGGATCTGTAAATATTTTCACAATCCTCTGTCAGAATTCTAGCAGTTACCCGAGTTAAATCACGAGTCTTGAGCCAGACTCCCAAAACTTCAAAGGATTTATTGGAAGTTAACATGTTGGCATGACTTGGGCATAGCCGATTGTGAGACACATAATTCACTGTTACCCTTGACCCTGCTTTTCCTCCCACCCCTTCTGGGTGTATCATAATTCATATTCTCCAATGAAACACGTCCATAGCCAAGAATCATCAATCATGCTCTCCAGTTAGATTTTTGCATGGCAGAAGCTCCAGTCATCTTATCAGTTTCTGAAGAAAATATGAATGGAATGTACTTTCTATTCCACACTGCTGCCTGCTCTTTGAAACTCCCCACTTCTTTCTGTTGACAACTCTAAAATGAGTATAGAAAATGTTTTATGAGTTGACACCCTCATTTTGACTTGTTTATATGGTGTACAGTATATATCATTTATATAGTAGCACAAGGACATTTAATCAGTAATCAAAGAATGCATATGGGGAGCTTCCTCCCTAAGAGTTTGTGGACTGGATAAAAAGTCCCAGAAATTACCTTCCATGACTGGACATTTGAAATCTTCTTTCCAAGTCTCATCATGGCTGGTCCCCCTCTGGATCCATACATTGCATGTAAGGCATGTGCCAGAGCAAAAATGGCATTGTAGATATTATAACTTTCACCTGTCATGCTTCTTTCAAAAATGTAAGCTTGCAAGATGTTTAAATTCTCCTTTCCAGTACATGTTTTTTGTCGGTCAGAAGAAATTTCACCTGGTTTGTAGATCTTGCAGTCAAAGACTTTTTCCCACCATTGTGGGAGAAAGATGTCCCCTTGTGGGTTCAAGGGGTCTAAAGATAGGAGGAAATGACTGAATTCCAAGAGATCCCTGGTGTGCTCCCTAAAATGCAGAGACCCATGGAAGAACTTTAGACCTTTCAATATGTGTTGAGATGGCACACTAACTTTCCAATGGGAAGTTAAGATCCAAACTTTGCAAAATGATGTTCTTGTCTCTTGGTTATATGCATTCATTGCGAACAGTACATTTATAGTGCTATTGGATTCTCCAAACAGAATAATCACTTCAGATTTAGACCAGGTTTTGAAAGTACTAAGTAATTTCAATATTATAGTTATAAGAAAATCCAATTTCATCATTTCAATGAAGGCCAGGCAGATCTCCTTCTCCTGGAGCATTGGCACCAGAGATGAGATGAAACGTTCTCCATTGTCATTTGCAGGGGCCACCAACCCAACCCAGTTCCACTGGAAATACAGAAGCAGCTGGACTAAACCCTCATACTGAGAAGATTCCTTGGGGTTAATCCAGAAGAAGGAAGGATAAACTCTTCTCTCTCCCTGAGACAACTCAAAGCCAACACCGAGCTGGAGAAATGATATTTTGATTTCAAGAAGATTGAAAAGTTTTATGGTGACTTTATCAGTCCACATTTGTGGTTGATTGCCCCACCAGCTGAACTCACTTTGAATGGCAATTTTTTTCCCCTTCTTAAGAAATGTCATCATGTAACATATTTTGTCTAGTTGTGACAGGTTATAAGATAAAGGAGCAACCTATCAATCTGATTCAGAGAATAATCTCCGTGATTTTAGTCACCAGAAGACAGGACTAGTAGCAACAGATAGAAACTAATCAAGGAGAGAAGCAAACTGGAATTAATAAGAAACTTCCTTACAGTGAGGAAAATTAACCAGTGGAACAGCTTGCCTTCAGGAGTTATAGTTGCTCCATTACTGGAAGTTTTTGAGAAGAGGCTGGATAACCATTTCTCTAAAATGATATAGGGTTTCCTGCCTAAGCAGGGGGTTAGACTAGAATACCATTCTCTATCTCTTTTTTTCTCTATCTCTATTTTTCTCTCTCTCTCTTTCTCTATATATCCATTTATCTATCTATCCTATTCCTATTCTACACCAAAATGTGGATACATTTTTGGAAGAATAGGTCAGGAATAAGTCCTGATAGAATTAATATCTTTCCTTTTGGGGTTATTTGACACATAAAATGCAATATTGGTTGCCTAAAAATCTCCTTCTCCCAAAACACTTTTGCTTTCATCTTTGGCTTCCATGTTTCTTTTACTTGTCTACTCCACATTATATCTGACAGTAATACCTTACCTGTGGGATCTTGAAGATGCTGAAGATGGAGGCCATCTGCCTTGAGGATTTGGAATCGTGACCTCCTATGACAGAGAGCAGAATGTCCTGTCTGTCACATGTGTAACCTGGAACCAGTTGGCCTCGTGTGGACAGAAGAGAGATGCTGATTAAAGAAACCCACCTCTCAATCTCATGATTGTCATAGATCTGGAAGCCAAGGGTGATGTTGGGCAGGAGAACCAGATCCTTGTTGACCTCTTTGATTGTAAACACCAAGGCCAGGAACTGCTGGTATTTCTTGGGCCTGATTCTATAGGGAGAAAAAACGTTGCAGGACATTATAGGAACGATCATAAATGCAGTTGGAGTTGTTTACTGGCCAGATGCCCTTCCTATCACCATTGTGGAGTTTTTTTTTCCAGCAGACGTATTCTCAGTGTACACAGAGAAAGAAATACCCACCTTTACCTAGGATTGAACTTACAGCCTCCCGATTGTGAGGTGAGAGTTCCGCCTCTAGACCACCATACACTTCAGCAGTATTTCTGAATAGACTCCATTAAATCCCAAAGAAAGCAAACAGTTACATACATCTTTCTCCTGAAGAAGAAACTTACACAATTGGTAAATCACGCAGAGATGGGCATCTTTGAAAATAGGGACCATTAGAAGATAAAACAATGGTTGCCAGGGGCAAATTCCCACCAATAGTTAAATCACCAGGCCTGTAATAGTCCTCCAGAATATCCAAAGACCTTGTCAACCCACACCCAGTTTGCATCCTCTTAGCAGTAACTGGAGGCAGGAGCCAAAAAAGCAGCAGCAGGAGAGGCAGCCCAGTCATTCTTCTCAGCTTCCTTCCAAGATCAGAGATCAACGTTTGTGCAGAAGCTGAACTGCAGGTAGCCCCTTAAATTTTGCCAGAGCTTTAGCACAAGAGGGACTGTCCATCCAATCTGGAGGACTTTGTGGCAACTTGATAGCAACCATGCTTCTCCTTATATGTGTTTAGACTGAGACCAAAGAGGAAACTGAGGGCAGGTGAGGCTCACCAAACCCAGGAATTAGATCTTTGCAAGGCAAGGTGTAATGACATGGCCTGCCACCAATGGGAGAACTCAAAGCATGTTTTTTAGAGCAGGTTTTATCTTAGAAGAATGTTGTGTCTTGACAGGAGTTGGAGGCAGGAGCCAGAAGAAAAGCAGCCGCAAGAGAGACAGCCCAGTTATTCTTGTCACCTTCTCTCCTAGAAGAGAAATTAAGATTTATGTATAACTGAAATTTAAGGGACGTGGTGGCTCAGTGGCTAAGACGCTGAGCTTGTTGATCAGAAAGGTTGGCAGGTTGGTGGTTCGAATCCCTAATGCTGCATAATGGTTACTTGTCCCAGCTTCTGCCCACCTGGCAGTTCAAAAGCACATAAAAATGCAAGTAGAAAAATAGGGACCCCTTTGGCGGGAAGGTCACAGTATTCTGTGCACTTTCAGTGTTTAGTCATGCCAGCCACATGACCACGGAGACTTCTTCGACCAGTGCTGGCTCTTCAGCTTTGTAATGGAGATGAGCACCGCCTGCTAGAGCCAGAAACAACTAGCATGTATGTGCGAGGGGAATCTTTACCTTTACCTATAAGTGAAATTGCAGATAGCACTTGAAATCTCACCTGAACTTCAGCACAATAAAGGCAGGTCGTCCCACCTGAATAGCCTTTTGGTAAATTTACAATATATCAACAATGTTTCCTTTACCTGGGTTTGGGCTGCAGAAAAAGGAAACGAAGGCAGGTAACTCTCTTCAAATCCAGCAGTTAGCTCTTTGCGAGACCAGTTGAAGTGACACATTCTGCCCCGCCACCTGGAAAATTCAAAGCATATTTTTTTAAAAGCAGGTTTTTATCTTGGGAGGTAGAAATCCATGGGGGCCACATTAAACATTACTATCCTTCTGATAATTGTAAAGAAAAGCAATGGTCCTGAGCACTTAACAGTAGATTTTATTTCGGGCATAGGAAGGAGAAAAACATGTTTATCTCTAGACAGCAGGTGGATCTGAGAGTCAAGATGAAGTTGGGAATTGGACATAATACATGAAATTGAGCACCTGGCCACAAGGTGGAACTTTTTCTCAACTTGAGTTCAAGTATCATTCCCATGTTAATGATGTTCAGTTTTACAACCATTGACTGTTGAAGTTTAATCTTCGTGCCTGAAGTCTGCTGGATGGGGAGGAACAGACTCAATTTGACGGCAGCTGTGGAATATGGGTCATCTCAGTACTGGGAACTCTCCTTCCTTGGTACTGCATGACCTTAGCGCTGCCATGCTTGGGACTGTTGAGCAATCTGGTGTCTTCCTCAACTCTCAGCTCCTGCTCAAAGAGCAGATAACCTGCTATGGCCCAGAAGGTCTTTGTAAATGTTTAATATGCTAAGGAGGAGGACGATTGTGGATCCTTGGTACTCTCTGAGCTTGCTCATTTGCTTGCAAACATTTCATTACCCAAACTAGATAGCATCATCAATGAAATAAGGAACTGGGTTTCAGGAGGAGGAGGAAGAGGAGGAGGAGGAAGAGGAGGAGGAGGAAGAAAAGCAGGAGAAGGAGCAGGAGGAACAGGAGGAGGACTGTGGGGTCCTTGACTGACTTTGAGCTTGCTTATTTGCTTGCAAGCATTTCATTACCCAAACTAGGTACATCATCAGTGATAGTAGGAACTGGGTTTCAGGAGGGGGGGGAGGCTTGTGGGGTCCTTAGTCATCTCTCTTTGGTGGTTTTCTTGCAGACGTTTCATTATCCAAACTAGGTAACATCATCAGTGCTAGTAAGAAACAAGCAAGAGAGCACCAAGGACCCCTCATGTCAACCCTGAGCTACAAAGATTCTTCTTTATTAGGATTTATATGTGGTGGTTAGACTCTTTCTGAGAGTCATTGGGGCCACTTGGGGAGGGGGGGTATCTGTACCCTCAGGGCCACCTGAATCTGAGGGCAAATGCGTGTGGAATAATTCTGGTTTGGAAGAGGGGTCAAAGAGACCATCTGTATTAAAACTGAACAACCCTCTCTCAACAGAGGCTGAGAGATACGACACTTGCTGTCTACCAGGCAGTCGTTTCAGCAATCTTCAAGACGTTTCCACACCCATTTCGTACTCTAGATCAGGCAACCCTGAGGACACAGATAATGATTTTATCTTGCTCAATGAATTAAGTAGATTCTGTAAAATAGGAACACTCTGAGCCTTCTATCTCTATTAAGAATTTGCTTGGCAGAGGTTAAAAGGAAAAAAGAAACTTGGGCATGGAAGTTCTTTAAAAAGAAGAAGAAGCTGGGTGTGGAATATTTCTTACTGTCTCCAGGTTGACTCAGCCTTCCGTCCTTCTGAAGTGGGCAAATTGAGGACCCAGATTGTTGGGGGCAAGAGGCTGGCTCTGTAAACTGCTTAGAGAGCGCTGTAAAATGCTATAAAACAGAATATATGTCTAAGTGCTATTGCTATTGCTAGATATTGAGCTGTGGAGAGTCTGAACACCCATGAAGAACATAGAGAGGAGAGAGGTAGAAGTTTTGTCAAGAATAGAGGTAGGAAACCTACCATTAATTGGGATCAGATCCAACAGTAGAGATGGAGTCAGCAGAGATTCGTCCTTGAGGGAGGTGCTATTCATTCATCACTTAAGGACAAATTGCTTGCACTGTTGGATGGAGTTTGGAAGGAGCGGGAAGTGGGTGGTACATCTATCCTAGCTCTGTCTAACCTCTTGGTCTCCTTCAATATCATCAACAATTCTATTTGTCATGCCCCAACATAAGATCTTTATATACTGTTGCTGTTCTCTAGCCCCATCTAGTAGCCAGGGGACAAATGCCATGTATATTGTTTGAAGCTGAATCAGACCACCCTCTCAAACCAACTGCATGTTGGGAAGCCAGACTCCATTTCCTTTAGCATTTGGAGAAGGCAGGAGCACAATGGAACATCCATCTTAATCTGTGGCACATGGTCATCCAAGGACAAACCCACATCCCATACAGAGCATTGCTGGAGAGATTTAAATTGCTTGTATTTATTAATTATTATGTTCTTCAGTAAATTAATATTGTATGTCTTGCATTGGGTTCTCATTGTATGTATCTCTATTTTCCCCAGTTTCACCATATCCTGTTCTTTCAATAAAGCATCCAGTACTACCTACATGATCTGTTTTATTGGAGGATAGGTGTGTTTAGCTTCATGTCAAGCTGCACACAGATTAATGTGCAGTGAGGACAGAACAATATTCCTCTTTATCAACTCCATGGAGTGGGAGGCACTGCATTGTGTGGTTTCTTTTCCCTTTTATAGGGCAATTACCAGTCTCTCTTGTTTGGGAATGAGACTCCCACATTTGGCTCCTTGTTAAAGGGGTGGCAAAGGTTTTGATCCACTCCTTTTTAACATTTATTTGAAGCTGCTGGGTGAGAAATCCATTGTTATTGGGTGAGGTATCATCAGTCCAGTTCTTCTGACCTGAGTCATCCAGGAAAGGCAGATGTCAATTAAACCCAGCTTTTTACACAATTCACACAGCATCCAAAGACCTACCAAAGGGTCTGGTAAAGCTCCACCACACTTCCCCTGCCCACAGTCCCACTCAGTCAACATCACATGGTTCCATAAATTAGGTTCAAGCAGACCCATGAGACAAAGAGAAAAGTCACAATGCACGCAAGTTCCAACTCCACAAAATAGAGTCCAAGGTTCCAAAACACAGCAAAGTCCAAGAATCCAAAGTCAGCAGTCAAAGTCCACAAGTCGGGTCAAAGGTTTAAGGCAAAAAGCACCATCCAAAGTTCAAGAAACAGAGTCCATGAAAGCCAGGAAGGTGCATGCCAAAGCAGAGAGCTGTTCTTGATAAATGCATCTCTCCCGAGCATCACCCCATCGCAAGTGTTCCTTGGGAGGAATGGTGGGGTTGCTTCCTTACAAGCAACCATGTCGACCCCCTCTGTGCCTCCTTCTCTTTTGCTTTTCACACCTAAGGATTGGGTGGGGGTGGCAGCTGTTCCTCATCAGGGATAATCTGTAGCCTGTCCTCACTGCTGCCCTCCACAGATGATCGTCTTCAGCAAGCATCTTCCCATCTGGTTGGCCACCCCTCTCATTACTGGACAAGCCCAGGGCTGCATCATCCTCAGCCCGTGGACTCTCTAAGCATTGGAGGGAGCTGCCATCCCCATTGGATGGTCCCATTTCCAACTCATCTTCCAAACTGGGGTTCAAAGGGGCCATCGTAGTACTGATGAATTCAACTATACCTCTCAGGCCTTGGTGAGCTAAGCAATGCTGTTGATAGAATAGAATAGAATAGAATAGAATAGAATAGAATAGAATAGAATAGAATAGAATAGAATAGAATAGAATAGAATAGAATAGAATTCTTTATTGGCCAAGTTTGATTAGACACACAAGGAATTTGTCTTGGTGCAAATGCTCTCAGTGTACATAAAAGAAAAGATGCATTCGTCAAGAATCATAAGGTACAACACTTAATAATAGTCATAGGATAAAATAAGCAATCAATATCCTGTCTCAGTGCCTGGGGGATTTGGGGGGATTTGGGGGGATTTGGGGGGCCTGTATAAACAGGATTCAGCAGAAAGCTGGAAAGTCTAAGTGGCTTTGGGTTTTAAACCCTTCTGGGTCTGGGATTCTGTCATATTTGGTACTGGGTGATGTTTCACTACCCCAAACAATTCCCTGCATAATCTGAAGGTCCTTTTTGGATTCACTACTTCTGCCCAATGGCTTTGTGCCTGTTGTACCCATTCCTGGATCATGAGGCTCTGCTCAGAGTTATTCATGCCCTGATGACCTCTTTGCATGGACTATTGTAACAGACTCGCCATTGAGAAGCACCTTGGAAGCTTCCATTGGGGTAAATGCTCTATGTGGAGAAGACCAGGTCATTTGACGGACATCCTCTCCCTGGTTACACCTACCTGTCACATTGAGCCTGGCAGGATGGGCATATGACAGGTCCTATATGCTAAAGAGTTCCATCAGATTGGGCAAGGAGGCAGCCTTTTCTTCCATAGAACCCACCCTTTGGAACACAGCTCCCCACATGGCAAGCAGAATTTTTACCCTACAGCATGGGGCAGTGCTAGCATTCAAATAATTTAATAACTGGTTCTCTGTCCTAATGACCATCTGGGTAGGCATGGATGGGTGGGTATGTGACTGGGTGGGCATGGACAAACTTGACATCACTCACATTGAGAGGCGCTTTGCCTCGCCCAGCCTCTCGTGACCATGGGGATGTTGCAACATGGTTCCTTGTCATTAAAAGCTTATTTGTGGCAGCTACGGTTTGTTATTTAATTATTTCTTCAAAGCACTGATCCTTGCATCCCGGCTGGAAGAACTCCAACACAGGAGTATTTCCTCCCAACAGCAGTGTAAAAAACTTAAAACAACCCTTCCCCATAAGAATGTCAAGCCCCTAATAAAGCAAAGCAAAGTACCAGCAAATGTAAAAAAAACCAAAAACACCTCTGGTGAAGCTCAGAGGACAGTAAGTTTGGGCATACTGCCAAGAATATTTAGCTGTTATAATGTAATAAGTGTGAAACGAGAGGCAGTTTCTGTAAGCAGGTCAATAAAGATTAGACTAGAAACACCACCAGAATGCTTCCTTCCTGCCTTCCTTACAGGATTAGCCCTGCAAAGTAGAGAAAAATAAAAGGAGATTTCTTCCAACAACTGGTTCTCCAAACTTCTCAGAAAATTAACAAATGGTTCTAGTGAATAGTGCGATCTGGTTGAATCCCATCGCTGAGCAGAGGTGTCAAACTTGATTTCGTTGATGCCCTAAAGGTGCTTGTTTTTTCCCCAAGGAAGCAACTAGAATTTCTGGTTTTTCTTTGAAAACATTTCACTTCTCATCCAAGAAGCCTCTTTATAGTGCTGGACAGGGCTGGCCACAAGAACATTTATAGGGCTGCTGGGATGCATTGGTATGATTGCCTACACTTATTAGGGTACAATTGATTGTCATGTGCCATCATGGCCCATTAGCACTCATTGGTACGAGCCATTGCACAAGTCAAACTCCATTTTGTTGCAAGCGCTCAATTTCATGTAGGCCAAATACCCAACTTTACCTTGACTCTTAAATCCATCTGGTCTCTAGATTAGCATGCGTCTCTCTCTCTTTTCCTTTCATTCTCTCTCTCTTTTTCCCTTTCATTCTCTCTTTTTCCATATTCCTTAGTACCCTCATTGGAATCCTGGGAGCAACACTGCAGAGAAGCAGCTTTGGCAGCAAAAACAGCAGAATATCAGCTGGAGAGAAAAATCTTCCTACCAGGCTTGGGGAGCAATGTTTTTCCCCTTCTGATGCACAAAAATAATCTAACGCTAAGCAGGCAAGACAATTGCTGTTTCTTGCAATTATCAGAAGAACAGTAATTCTTAAAGTATCCTCCATGGATCTAAACAACATTCTGCCATAGGGAGCAGGCCATGCCCCTTGTCTTGCCTTGACTTGCAAAGAGCTAACACCTGAATTTGGTAAGACTCAGCTGGCCTTAACTTTCTTTTTGGTCACAGCCCAAACACATATATGGGGGTATCATGGTTGATATCAACCTGCTACAAAGCCATCCAGGTGGAACAACCTCGCTGTATTGTCCTAAAACTCCAGGGAGATTTCAAGTGCTGCCTGCAATTCAGCTTCTGCACAGCAGATCTAAGAGGAGAGATCATAAGAATGACTGGGTTGCCTCTCACGCTGCTTCTGCTGCTTTTCTGGCTCCTGCCTCCAACTTCTGCTAAGAGGATTCAAACTGTATGTGTGTTGATAAGGTCTTTGCAGATTCCGGAGGTTCATTACAGGCCTGGAGATCTCATTATTGGTGGGAGCTTGCCCCTGAAAAACATTGTTTTTTTCTTCAGTGGAGTGGGCTTTTATAGAGACCCATCCCAGAATCGTTTACCAACTGAGTAAGTTTCACCTGGAAGGGAAAGATTTACATAATTGTTTCTTTCTTTTGGATTCGGGGATTCTTTTTAGAAGTAGTGGTCTTCCTAATATTTCCAATGTCCTAGTGTAGTTCAAAGCTCTACTAGCATATTCAAGCTTTCCTGTAATGTTTCTCAACGTTTTCCTCACTATAGAGTCATGTCCAAGAATTACCAGCAATTCCTGGCCTTGGTGTTCGCAATCAGAGAAATCAATGAAGATTTGGGTCTCCTTCCAAACATCACCCTCGGCTTCCACATCTATGACAACCACAAGATTGAGAGGAGAATTTCAATAATCAGCCTCTCCCTGCTCTCCACAAGAGGCCAAATGGTTCCAGGTTATAAATGTGACAGGCAGGACACTCTGCTGTCTGTCATTGGAGGTCTTAATCCCAAATGCTCAAGCCAGATGGCCTCCATCTTCAGCATCTTCAAGGTCCCACAGGTAAGGGGGCTTCTTTAGATAAAGTTATGAAGTCGACAGATAACACAAATGCACATAGAAGTCAAAGATGAAATGAATGGTATTTGGGGGGACATACCAAGAGAAGTTGATTTATAGAATGCATGCCATAGGGGTGACCTACAAGATCCCATCCAACTCTGTTAATCTAAATATCTAAATGGTGAACCTTAAAGTAAAGGCAACATTCACCTTTACTTTGTCTTTTAAAGAGGATTCTTACTTTCTTCAGCTCAGTGTTGGCTTTGAGTTCTCTCAGGGAGACAGAACAGCATATCCTTCCTTTCTCTGGATCAATGGTTTCTTCTCTTGTCTTCTGACATATTACAATCAATCAAAATGTGTAACTGGTGGCTCTTCCTAAGAAGGGAAGAAGGTTAAACCTGCCACTCAGAATGAGTCATCCTGACTGGTGGAGCAAAGCTACAGAGTGGTGACTCCTAAATTTGCCATAATACATTTTTTTGTCTTTGAAAGAAGATTCTCACTTTCTCCAGCTTGGTGTTGGCTTTGAGTTCTCTCAGGGAGAGAGAAGAGTTTATCCTTCCTTCCTCCAGATTAATCCCAAGGAATCTCCTCAATATGTGGGTTTGGTCCAGCTGCTCCTGTATTTGCAGTGGAACTGGGTTGGGCTTCTGGCCCCTGAAGATGACAGGGGAGAACGTTTCGTGTCAGCTCTGACACCAATGCTCCAAGAGAAGGAGATCTGCCTGGTCTTCACTGAAATGTTTAAATATGATTTACTTACTACTACAATGTTGAAAGTACTTCATCGTTTCAAAACCTGGTCTAAAGCTGAAGTGATCATTCTGTTTGGAGACTCCCGTATTATTACAGATTTAGTTCTGGTGATGAACGCTCATGAAGAATGGACAAAGACTTCATTTTGCAAAGTTTGGATCTTAACTTCCCATTGGAAAGTAAGTGTGGTAGGATCTCAAAACATATTGAAATTTATAATACCCTTCCATGGGTCTCTGCATTTTAGAGAGTGCACCAGTGATACATTGGCATTCGCCCATTTCCTTCTGTCTTTAGACCCTTTCAATCCACAAGGGGATATTTTTCTGCCACAATGGTGGCAAAGGGTCTTTGATTGCAAGATCTACAAACCAGAAACATTCCCTCAAAAAGGGCAAAAACAGTGTACAGGAAAGGAGAATTTACAGAATCTGCCGAATTACATTTTTGAAAGAAGCATGACAGGTGAAAGTTATAACATCTACAATGCCGTTCATGCTCTGGGACATGCATTACACACTATGTATGGATCAGGAGTGCGACCAGACATAATGAGGCTTGGAAAGAGGATCTCAAGTATCCAATCATGGCAGGTAAACTCTGTAACTTTTTGACTGGTCTTGTCAAACTCCTCATACAAATTTCTTGAACTACTGATTAAATATCTGTATACTACAGTACAAATACTCTTAGTACAGATTAAAACACCAATTATTTAAAAACTTTAGTATGAATAGTGTAGAATGGAATATAGAATAGCATAGAAGGGAATGGAATGGAATGGAATGGAATAGGAATAGGAATAGGAATAGAGAAGAGAGGAGAGGAGAGGAAAGGAGAGGAGAGGAGAGGAGAGGAGAGGAGAAGAGAAGAGAAGAGAAGAGAAGAGTTGGAAGGGACCTTGAAGATCTTCTAGTCCAACCCTTTGCTCAAGCAGGAGATCTCCACCATTCCAGACAAGTGGTTGTCCAGTCTCTTCTCAAAATCCTCCAGTGATGGAGGACCCAAAACCTATGAAGTCATTCCACTGGTTACTTGTTCCCATTGTCAGGAAATTCTCCTTAGTTCTAGCTTGCTTCTCTCCTTGATTAGTTTCCATCCATTGCTTCTGGTCCTTCCCACACGAAGCAATGGACAGAACAAGAAGAATTAAGAACATTGTTTGTATGAAAAGGGCTAGAAGAAGAAAAAGAAAAGTAAACCAAAACATTTCTCCATAAGATCCATAGAGGAAAGGTTTTCCTAAAACATCCTGAAAAGTCTTTAATGGTTTTATTTTATTTTTATTTATTTATTTGATTTGTCAATCACTTACAAGATATATATATATAAGTATAAACATGAGTAAGAATACAGGAAATGGGGACAAATAAATGGGGACAATAGGACAGGGACTGTAGGCATGATTGTGCACTTATGCACGCCCCTTAGGAATGAGGTGAGGTCAATAGTGGATAGTTTAAGGTTAAAGGAGTGAGGGTTAGAGGTTGTAACAACAGAGTCAGGTAGTGCATTCCAAAGTGGACATTCCAGAGGGGAAGTTGTCAGCTCACAACAAAATGAAAATCTGGGTGTAGTTCTTGAAGATGTTTCAAGAAATCAGTTGAATCCCTACTGAATCCAAATACAATGAACCATGGGAGTTGCTGCTTCAAAATAACATCCCAAAACAAAACAAACCTCACCAAACACAGGCATTTTCTTGTAATGTTCCCATACAAAAGAAGTTTTTATAGTTCCTGGCCTTGATGTTTGCAGTCACGGAAATCAACAAGGTTTTACTACTACTACTACTACTTTGGCTTCCACATTGATGACAATTGCCATCCACTGGTTAATTGTTCTGTCAACTAGAATTGAAGAGGCTATGATACAATGCCTAGTAATAAAGTGAAACTTTTGTAGTGCTGCGGAAGTGGACAAATATTTGGTGTTACTTTTGATTGATCAAATCTCCACCAATGGAACTCCTTTAGTTTCTCAGACATATACTCACCTCCCTGGATATTACTTAACAAAGGCTTATCAAAGCCATAATCTCTCATGTATGGCTTCCAGTCAATTTCTCCAATTTCTGACTTCAATGTTTCAGATTCTTTACTATTTGAGGAATGTTCAATTTAACAATAGTGCTGGAGATGAAGTCTCATTCTCAGAAAATGGACTGGGTTCTTCTTGCTTTGATCTTCTCAATTGGGTGTTTCTCCCCAATCAATCTTTTGTCCCCACAAAAGTTGGAAAGATAGACCTTGGGGCTCGCCCAGGTGAAGATTTCACCATTAACTCTAATGCAATCATCTGGGCAACAAAGGTGAGCTTGAAAAAAAATGTTTTAAGCTCAGGTACATGGTGGCTCAGTAGCTAAGATGCTGAGCTTGTCGATCAGGAAGGTCGGCAGTTCAGTGGTTCGAATCCCTAGCGCCGTGTAATGGAGTGAGCTCCTGTTACTTGTCCCTACTTCTGCCAACTTAGCAGTTTGAAAACATGTAAAAATGCAAATAGAAAAACAGGAATCACTTTGATGGGAAGGTCACAGCATTCCAAGTGCCTTTGGCATTTACTCATGCTAGCCAAATGACCACAGAGACATCTTCAGACAGCATTGGCTCTTCAGTTTTGTCACAGAGATGAGCACTGTCCCCTAGAGCCAGAAATGTCTAGCATGCATGTGCAAGAGGAACCTTTACTTTTACCTAAAGATTCATTCTCTGCAACAGATGCAGAACATTGAAAAATGGTCATTTGAGTCAGGAAATACGGTAGCCATTCGTTGGAGAAACTGCTTTTGCATGTAGCACATTTGAGGTCTAATTTGTGTCAACCCATAAAGGGTTTGGATTATGAAGAACTTCTGCTTGAATCCAGGATGCAGTTAGGAGGTGCAGCAACGACTTCTTGTTCACTTGCGTCATCATTACTTTTGTTTTAGAAATCCTGTAGCTCAGTGTCCCAAGCCTTTTCCTGCAGGTCAGTGTCTCACTTTCAACCTCCAGTATCCAACGGTGGGTGGGAGTGCCACTGGCCTGAATCCCTCAGGAGCTGCTCCTGGTTTCTGTGGACAGTGTTGAACCATGCCATTTGATGACATTTTTGTTAAGGTATTGGATATTTAATAGCTGACCAGCTGTTGTAAGGCTGCCGTAAATGTTGATGCAATAAGAATGTGTCAGCAGGGTATTACCGCTTTAAGACTGAGGATGGGTCAGCAGAGATATTGCCATTTTAAGAAGCTGTCTATATAAGGCGGCCATGAGAGGGCATCTCTCTCTCTCTCTCTCTCCTTGTGTTCTATTTCCATTGTAGTTCTCCATGCAGAGTAACAAAGACTGATTGCTTACCTGGTATGTGCCTACCACATATATGTATGTATATAGCAGTCTTGAATATAAACCACTGTTAAAAGACAAAGCTTCTGTGTACTATTTTGTGCTCCTGGGTTGTCTCACAATAATAGTCATGCTGCAAACACTCTGACATAGAACTATAGAAATATGGAATGGAAATAGGAAGGTGGAAAGGAATTAATGAAGAATGTTCATTGCTTACTTCATCTCAATGTTGTAAGTATTGCAACATAATGCAATGTTGTAATGATGTTGTAATGTTGTAATAATGTTGTAAGTATTGCAGCATAAATTCAGTGCCAGAAAAGTAAACACAGGGGGCCGAGGCATCATTAAACTTCTTTACAAACATATAAAGTTAATTTCACAATACCAGTTGTAGATTTTGCCAACATGGTGCAAACAGAAGCAGACATGTTACAAGTTCAGAGCAGAACAGCAACTCAGGAGCTCAGAAACAGACATAAATTTCATTTTTGTTCAGCAGGCAAGGAAGACACATAGCAGAGGAGAGAAGCAGTTTCATCTTCAATAGACAGACTTAGAGCTTAACATAGCTTCTGTGCTGCAGAGCTTAATATACAGCCATGCCTAGGCTACTTCTAGTTTCAGTTTCCAAACCATCCTCATTAGCTGACTTAGTTGCTATGCCTATTCATTGCCTGACCTTGTTACCATACTCTATTCCAGTTCATGAATGTACTCTGACAAAGTATTTCTCTTTTCTGTCTTAGAAGTTGCCATTTGCCCGGTGTGGCATGAAGAGATGCCAGGCAGGAGAGAGGAGAAGCATTCCAGAGGGCAAGCAGGTTTGCTGCTACCAATGTGACGCTTGTCCAGAAGGGACCATTTCTAACCAGACAGGTACAGCAGATTTTAAACGTAGATCTTTCAGGATCAAGGAAGCCAATCGATACATCAAAATATTTTTTGTTATTTTTCTCTGTTTTGATGAGATTGGCTTGTACTAACGATTATTTTAGAAAAACCTTTCAGATAATGTTAGATAATGTTAGATAATGGAAGGAAGAGGGGGAAATAGGAAAACTAAGTCAGTGATAATGTACAAAATATCAACATTCATGGCTAACTGATCTATTTTCTCTGGGTTTCAGTATAAAGTAGGGGGGAAAACATGCTGCAATCTTTATTTATTTATTTGATTTGTCAATCACTTATAAGATAACAGGTATAAGTATAAACATAGTTTTGAATACATGAGATGGATACGTATAAGAAAAATAAAAAGAAACAATAGGACAGGGACGGCAGGCACGATTGGTGTGCTTATGCACGCCTCCTACAGGCCTCTTAGGAAAGGGATGAGGTCAATAGTAGACAGTCTAAGGTTAAAGTTTTGGGGGTTTGGGGAAAAAAACCACAGAGTCAGGTAGAGTATTCCAGACATTGACCACTCTGTTGCTGAAGTCGTATTTCCTGCAATCAAGTTTGGTGCGATTAACATTGAGTTTGTATCTATTGTGTGTTCTTGTATTGTTATGGTTGAAGCTGAAATATTTATTTACAGGTAGGACTTCTAAGGAAAGCCACAATACCTATGGAAGTATCCAGTGAATGGATAGATGGAATGAACAAATCTTTGTTTCTGGTTAACCTATCCTCAAGATCATTATGAATGAATTATGATTTGCTCTTTCATGTGTGTATGTGTGTGTGTGTGTGTGTGTGTGTGTGTGTTTCAATTTTTATCCATTTTTCCATATTAATTCACAATAACAGTATGAAGTTTAACTAAGTGTCATTCATATTAATCCAGTTCACGCTAACATTGTTAATAATATCAAATTAATCAGATTTATATACTCTGATATACATAGGCAAAAAAAGGCCTAATTCCTCATCTTCATCTGCAACTTAATCTGTGTCTTCCTTATTCAATCTAAACATTTATCTATTATATCTAAACAAATTTAATTAAATTCCATTCATATTGATCCAATTCATGCTAACATTATTAATCTGAAACATGCATAAAAAAGAACTAACATCTATAAACTTCTAATCTTTCTATTATTTTTTATTCATTCTATAAACAATTTATGTTCCAATATTTTCCCTATCTAATTTTATTTCTGCATCTCTAACTTGTAATTAGGCTACTTTAATGTTGAGAGGGCAATTTCCTATCTATCATCTCTTCTTCTCTTTAACACTTCAATTCTTATCCATTTTTTAATTCCCCTCCCACACTCCTCATCTTTATCTCCATCTATCTCTTTTTTGTTCACTCTAAACATTTCTTCCTGTACAATCTTATACTGCCAGTTTTCCCAATTATCTGCCCATGTCCCAATCTCCTATCAAAGGTAACTTTCTATCTCTGCAGGTGTTGGTTTGTCTGTTTCGATTTCTTCAAATTTTCTGGCTTTATCAGCAGATTTGTCAATCCTACTTTTTGCTCCAATCCTTGCTTTATTTGTTGATATGGCCAGATGATTTGCTCTTTTTATTCCCCATTAATTGCCAAGTGGGCCCTTTCATCATCCCTTGTTGATTCACCACAGTAGAAGGGGGACAGTCATATCATGTCTGTGGAAAGAATAATGCTCAGAGTAGGTGTCCATGAAATCCTTACATAAATACTCTTGATTTCAGATGCAGCTCACTGTGAACCCTGCCCAGAAGACCAATATCCCAACAAAGACAAGGCCCAATGCATTGCCAAGAAGATCCACTTCCTTGCCTATCAAGATACCCTGGGATATATTTTAGTTTTTCTTGCTCTTTTCCTCTCAGTGATCACTTCTTCAGTCCTGGTGATTTTCTATAAACATCATGACACACCGATCGTCAAGGCCAACAACCGTGATCTCACCTACATCCTCCTGGTCTCCCTTCTGCTCTGCTTCCTCTGCTCCTTCCTTTTCATTGGTCAACCAGGGAAGATCACTTGTCTCTTCCAACAGTCTGCCTTTGCCATTCTCTTTGCCCTTGCAGTTTCCTCTGTGTTGTCAAAAACTGTCATGGTTGTTCTGGCCTTCATGGCCACCAAGCCTGGGAACAAGACAAGGAAACTTTTAGGAAAACCACTGACCAACTCCATTGTCATAGCCTGTCCATTGATCCAAGCAGTTTTTTGTGCCACATGGCTGGGAACCTCCCCTCCATTTCTCAACTTGGACTTCCATTCCTTGTTTGGAGAGATTATCTTGGAATGTAAGGAAGGCTCGGCTTCAATGTTTTATGCTGTCCTCGCCTACCTGGGTTTTTTGGCCCTTGTCAGTTTCACAGTGGCATTTCCAGCCAGGAAATTGCCTGACACCTTCAATGAAGCCAAGTTCATTACTTTCAGCATGCTGGTCTTTTGCAGTGTTTGGATCACCTTCCTCCCCACCTACCTGAGCACCAAAGGGAAGTCCATGGTGGCTGTAGAGATCTTCTCCATTTTGGCCTCTGGAGCTGCTCTCCTGGGTTGTATATTTTCCCCTAAATGCTACATTATCCTACTGAGACCTGATCTCAATTGCAGAGAAAACATGATAAGAAACAAGAGTCTGTAACTAATGCAGGAAAAGGACACATTTATATTTGTCTGTGGCATGTTTAGGGTGTGATGATATTTCTTTAAAAAAAAATTTTTTTTTATTGAATTTACAATTAAAAACATATCGACAATACATACAGAAAAAGGAAAAAAAAGAACATCTGGGCTAGCAAACCAGAGAAAGAAGAGAGTAAAGGGTGTAGAAGAAAAAAGAGGGAAAGAAAAGAGTAAGAGATGAAAGGGATACATCTAAAAGCAAACAGTATCCTTTTTGACAATCTGTAAGATCCATTTCACCTAAATTAATTCAAATACGCTCATCTCGTCTACTATACTTAAATTGCCCTTTATCTTTTAGTCCGTTTATCTCTGGCTTAACCAATTGTACCAAGAATTCCAATTATTGTAGAATGTTGAGGACTCTTTGTTTTTTAAGGCTATTGTCAGTTTGTCCATTTCTGCACATTCACATATTTTCTGAATTACCATTTGTTCTGTAGGAGTATATGGTGATTTCCAGCACTGAGCAAACACTAATCTAGCCGCCATTAAAATATGAATTGTTACATATTTCATCTTTTTGGATAAATGTTTGTCAGAGATCCCTAGTAGGAAGAACTCTGGTTTATATTCTATTTGTTCTTTAGTTATCTCCTCCAACCATTTTCTAATTTTTTGCCAATATCTCTGGATTTCTTTGCAGGACCACCATATGTGATAAAAGGTTCCTTCTGAGCTTTTACACTTCCAACATTTTGGGCTTGTGTTAGGGTTCATTTTCACCAGCCTCGAAGGGGGCAAGTGCCATCTGTAAAACATTTTATATGTGTTTTCTTTGTACGCTGCCGATTTTGTAATCTTAATATTCCTGTTCCAAATCCTTTCCCATTCTGATAGTGTGATACTTCTTCCAACTTTCCTGCTCCAAGCTAACATATTCCCTTTGACTATCTCTTGCTCTAGTTCTACTTCCAATAAATATTTATAAAATTTAGATATGTTCTTTTTGTTTGGTCCTAATAAAATTTTATCTAAGTGCTGCAGTTTGCTATTAATTCCAAAATCTTTCATGTCTTGTTTGTATCTGCTATAAATTTGAATATATAACCACTGATCTATTTTGAATCCCTGTTCCTGTAACTCTTGTCGAGTTTTTAATTTTCCTAGCAGATCTAGTAAATCTTTATATTTGATCATTGTTATGTCCAAATTATTGGGATGTACCATTGCCTCCATTGTTGATAGCCAGATCGGAATTTTTAGATAGTGTTTTTTACATTTTTTTTTCCAATTAGTTAATAATGAGTCCCTAATAAGGTGTCTGTGAAAATAAGACTGCTTGGGTTTCCCCACTTCCCATAAGAAGGCATGCCAGCCTCTCTGGAGATCATGCCCTTCTAGAGCTAAAGTTCTTTTATTAAGTAAGTTCACCCAATCTTTTAACTATAATAAAATAGCTGCTTGTGCAGAAACCCAAAAGTATTGGAAGAAAATTAAAACTTGGTTGGAAGAAATCACTAAAGAGCAGATCAAATACAAACCAAAGTCCTTCCTACTAGGGATTTTTGATAAGCAAATCTCCAAAAAAGCCAAATACATAACAATACACATTTTAACAGTGGCCAGATTAGCCTTCGCTCAACAGTGGAAACAACATCAAATTCCATCAGAAGAAATGATTACTGAAAAAATCTCAAAATGTGCAGAAATGGATAAATTGACTTTGGCGCTGAAAAACAAAGACACTTCACTATACTATGATAGCTGGAATTGTTGGTATAATTGGATTGATCAAAGATAAATTATATATCATAAGGCATGAAAGAAAAGTATCAACCTATAATAACAAGGTAGCGATATAAATTAAAAACAGGTGTGGTTATATGACACAAGTTAAGGTTATGAAAACGAAAGAAGATCTTGCAAACTGTTAAAATAAGAATACCTTTTACTTTGTAACCTCTTTCTTTCTTTCTTTCTTTCTTTCTTTCTTTCTTTCTTTCTTTCTTTCTTTCTTTCTTTCTTTCTTTCTTCCCCCTTTCTTTTTCTTTCTTTTCTCAAAATTCTTTCCCTCTCTTCCTCTCCTCTCTTCTTTCTTTTTTTTTCTTTTGCTTATTTGTGTATGTATTGTGATTGGTTTTAATTGTAAAAATTAATAAACTATATTTATAAAAAAAAAATAGCTGCCAAATAATATAATTCCCAATTTGGAAGAGCTAGACCCCCTCTGCTTTTTGAATCTTGAAAGGCCTTGACTTTGATCCTGGCTTTTTTCCCCTGCCAAATAAATTTGAGTGTTGTCTTGTTTAATTCTTCGAAAATTTTTGGGGGTAACTTAATTGGGATTGTCTGAAATAAATAAAGAAATTTTGGTAATATGTTCATTTTAATCGAGGCAATCCTGCCCAATAGAGAAAGCTGCAGCTTATTCCAAGATTTCAAGTCTTTCTTTGTTTGTTGAAGTAATTTATCATAATTGTTCTCCTTGAGTGATTTATCTTGTGGTGTTAGCCATATTCCTAAATATTTGACCCTTTTTGTTACTTGTATCCCCATCATTGTTTCTAATTCTTCCTTCTGAGTTTCTGTTAAATTTTTGGTCATTAATTTTGTCTTTTTTCTATTAATTTTTAAACCTGCCACAGCACCAAATTGTTCTAATTCCTTTATTAGATTATATCCTTTTTCCATAGGTTCCTCCAGAAAAAAGACCATATCATCAGCAAACCCTTGTAATTTATATTCTTCTGATTTGACTCTCACTCCTTTAATTTCAGGATTTTGTCTAATACGCATTAAAAGTGATTCTAGGGCAAATATAAAAAGGAGAGGAGAAAGAGGGCAGCCCTGTCTAACCCCTTTTTCTATATTAATTGGACCTGTTTGTTCGCCACTGATTATTATGTTAGCCTGTTGTGTATTATAAATTGTTGTTATAATGTTTTCAAATTTAGTACCGAGACTCATATTGTAAATTTTTTGAATTAGAATGTGCCAATTTAAGTTGTCAAATGCTTTCTCGGCATCTAAAAACATCAGTGCGAATTGTTTTTCCGGATGGGCCTCATAATATTCTAAAACATCGATAACAGTTCTTAAGTTGTTCTTTATTTGACGGGACGGAAGAAATCCATTTTGATCTTCGTCGATATATGGGTTTAAAACTTGTTTTACTCTATTTGCTATAATCGAAGTGAATAATTTGTAGTCGGCATTTAAAAGTGAAATCGGTCTATAATTGTTAATGTATCATCCTTCGGGATTAGTGAAATCAACGCCCCCCTCCACGAGTGTGGCATCTTAGCTGCCAGAAGTACCTCATTAAACACCTCCAGCATCAGTGGTCCTACTAGTTCCATTATAGCTTTGTATAGTTCTGCCGGAATCCCATCTGGTCCAGGGGATTTGTTATTGCTTTGATTCTCCATTGCTGACTTCAGTTCAGACCATGTGATATATTTATTTAATAATTCTATCCCTTCCTCTCCAATTGCTTTGTCATTCGTATCCTCTAAGTAGGTTCTTATTTTATCTTCATTCACTTCTTCCTTTTATATAATCTTTGAAAATAATTGTAAATAATATCTTTTTTCTTCTCTATTTCATGTTACAACAGGGTGTGATGATATTTCTAAACAATTATGAAATAATCCTCTAGTGTCTAAGGTTTCTATTTTTGAGCATGAATTAATCTTGCTGCAATTGTTGTATATAAGGCTTCCAGAGTTTTATACCTGCATATCCATTTGTGTTGGTAAAATCAGTTTTTGTATGAATGGAGCCATTCAGCTCACAGGGCCTGTGGTAATATTTATCAGATCATTCTCATAGAAGCACCTGAAATATTATAGAAGAAAATAAAAGCTAACACTTTCCCTCTTTTCAGAAATGTATAAATGTGAGCCCATCTCTTTGTTGTGTACTTAATTAGCCTACTAGATCCTCAGGGGAACCCCAACCTCCCTATAGAACACTCTTGGGTTCATAAGTCACCCAGGTGGAGCCAATATTGTGTACTCTATCTTCCCACATGACACCAGCAAGCTGAAAGGCATTCAGAGAACAAGCTATCCACAGCAACATGCACGTGCATGTTCAGGAGTCTGCCGTTTGCCCTATTTTAATCATGAGCCTCAAGCCAAATTTCAAAAGAAACCAAATGATTTTTTAGGAGCAACATAACCAGTATTAACCTGCATGAAGCCAACTCTGAGACATGTAATTTACTATCACCTATGACTCTGTTTCCCCCAACACCCCTAGGTGTGTCATATATCAGAGTCATATATCAAAGTCTCAAACATGTTCATGGGCTGGGGCATCAATCATGCTCTCCAATGAAAGATCCAGTAGACTAGGCTACAATCTCCTTAAGATAAACATAGAATGTGCTTCTGGCCTTCATTACATTATGTGTCTGATAATAACACAGTTGAGAAAGTCCAGAAATATTTCAAAAGAAGAGTTCTCCACTCCTCTACTCATTGCACAATATCGCATGCCACCAGACTTGAAATTTTAGATCTAGACAACCTAGAACTACACCGCCTTCTGTCCGATCTAAGTAAAGTACATAAAATTATATGTTGCATTGTCCTACCTGTCAATGAATATTTCAGCTTCAACCATAACAATACAAGAGCACACAATAGATACAAACTCAAGGTAAACCGCACCAAACTTGATTGTGGGAAACACCACTTCAGCAACAGAGTGGTCAATGTCTGGAATATTCTACCTGACTCTGTGGTTTCTTCCCCAAACCCCAAAAACTTTAATCTTAGACTGTCTACTATTGACCTCACCCCTTTCCTAAGAGGTCTGTAGGGGATCTGCATAAGCACACCAACGTGCCTACCATCCTTGTCCTATTGTTTCTTTTATTTTTCTTATATGTACCCATTTCATGTATTCATATCTATGTATATACTTATACCTGTTTTTTATAATCGCTTGACAAATAAATAAATAAATAAATAAACAATGAAATAATGAAATAAATACATAAATCTGCTGCACTGCACCCTCAGGCCTTCCCCTGCCCTTTTTAATATCAACTCAGTAACAGGTATAGGAATGATTTATGAGCAAACATCAGCTTGACTTGCACAAGAGGCAAGCCAGCTGGCACTTGCACACTTGTACACTGGCCTGCTGCTCATGCACATCGAGCTATACATATACATGCCGGCCCCACCACTTGTGCAAGGGCAACATACATCCATGACTTTACATCATATATCAGTGGGGGGGGGGGGGGGATTAAGGAGGCTTCATAGCTTAAAAGCAGAATTCAGATTCATAAAATGATTCTCTTCCTGACCTGTGGATGGAAGGATTAATTGTTAAATTGATTAATTGATAAATTTGTCCTGGTGCCAGCCAGGTGGCATAGATGGTGTCTGATCTGCTAAAGTTCCAGTGAGATTTCAGGAGCAACCGTCAAATCAGTTTCTGCATAAACCTTGATTTCTGTCCTAGGAGGGAAGGTGATAAGAATGATCAGGCAGGAGTCATGTTACGGTTGATGCTGACATTTTTCTGGCTTCAATAATAAATTACTCATTCCATCTAAGTATGAGTGTTCACAGTTACCAGGATACAACTGATTGTCGTGTGCCACCATGCCCCATGATCACTCATACGTTCTGACCAAGTATGGCACAGGCCCCCATAATGTATGCAGGGGCTCAGTTTGATGCAGGTCAAATAGTTAATTTCACTGTGATTCTCAAATCCACCTGCTCTGTGCATTACAAGAAGAGACACAAACATGTTTTCCATTCTGGTGCATGAAGTAAAGCTGTTACTAAATGGGTGGGATAATTGCTTTGCCTTGCAATTATCAGAAGAACAGTAATTCTTCATGTATCCCCTAAGGATTTCTAGACAGAAAAATCTTCCAAGGTGAAACATGCTTTTAAAAAATATCTCTGAGTTCTCCAGTCACCTTAGCTGATCTTGCAAAGAGCTCACTGCTGGGTTTGAAGAGATTCATGTGCCTTTGTTTCCTCTATGGTCACAGCCCAAACACAGGTAAGAGGAAGTATGGTTGCTATAAATTTGTCCTGGTGCCATCCAGGTGGCACAGGTGGTGTCTGGTCTGCTAAAGCTCCAGTGAGATTTCAGGACAAACCTTCAAATCAATGTCTACATAAACCTTGATTTCTGTTCTAGGAAGGAAGATGAGAAGACGGACCAGGCAGGAGTCATGCTACTGTTGATGCTGATGCTCTTCTGGCTCCTGGCTCCAGCTACAGTGAAGAGGCTGCAAACTATGTGTGTATTCAGGGATTATATCAGATTAGAGGAAAACTACTATAGGCCTGGTGATCTCATTATTGGTGGGAATTTGTCCTTGGGAACCATTTTTAAGCCTGTTGTCCCAGACTTTAATACAGTGAAACTTCTTGTACAAAACATGTACGTTTCAGTTGGAGGAGAAACATGCAAATAAATATTTTCTTTGTTTTAAGTTCTGGGATCCCTTTCAGAAATACTTCTAGTATTTTGCATTGTTCTAATGAAGTACACAAAAATGCCTTTGTTTCTTCTATGGTAACAGTCCAAACACAGCTAAGAGGAAGCATTGTTGTTATAAATTCACTCTGGGGCCATCCAGGAGATCCAGGTGGCGTCCACTCTGCTAAAGGCCTGCTGTGATTTCAAGAGCAACCTGCAATTCACTTTCTGCATAAACCTTGATTTCTGTTCTAGGAGAGAAGGTGACAAGAATGACCAGGCAGGAGTCATGCTGTGGTTGATGTTACCGCTCTTCTGGCTCCTGGCTCTAACTACACCGAAGAGGTTGCAAACCATTTGTGTGATTGGGGATAATATCAACTTAAGGCAAAGCTACTATAGGCCTGGTGATCTCATTAATGGGGGGAATTTAGCCTTTGGAACTATTATTAAGTCTGCTGTCCCAAACTTTCAAGAAGACCACAGAAATTTCCTATACAAGTTTGGTAAGTTTCACCTGGAAAGAAAACATGCAGATAATTACTGAGTTTACTTTAAATCCAGGGACCCTTTCCCCAAATACTTCTTCTAGTATTTTGCACTGTCCTAGTGTAGTTCACCTTTTGTTTTTTCTCAGTAAAATAGCAAGCTCTTAAAATAGACTGGAATTCTCAATCTTTCCAGAATTCTTCACCAGGAAAATGATAATGAACAACAAAAGTGGAGAGGAGCAACACATTAGATATTGCTGGCCTGGTGAAGAAGTCCAATTATAATATGAAAATGGATAGTAAGTTGTGGTGGACAACTCAAATAACGCTCAATCATTTTCAAGGATTCAAGAGTTGTAAAAACCACTCTCAGTGTTAGAATCAGCATTGCTTATGAACAGTGGCCTTCAGTAAATCAATGTATGACTCCCACTGTAGTCCTGTGCTCAGCAATGTTTACCGCTCCTGAAGAAGCTTCTCCAAGAAACACCCTAAATTATTAGCATGAAAGAGGAGCAGTTGTAAAGGATTACAACCACGGGAGCAAAGTGAAGATGGGAGGTATAATAGAGGGGTGTAAAACAGTCTGTGAGGTGGATGGAAAGGCTTGTCTCCTTTCCCACAAAGTTTACCAAAGGAAATCCTTTGCAAAAAAAATCCAATCTCAAAAAAAATGTGAGAGTTGCTGCCCAAAAAATACCCCCCCCC
>NW_020769819.1:23152-39675 GCF_900518735.1 Pseudonaja textilis | reverse complement strand
CCCTTTATTACAACCTGTGGACTTCAACTCCCAGAATTCCTGAGCCAGCATGGCCCCTTTATTACAACCTGTGGACTTCAACTCCCAGAATTCCTGAGCCAGCAGGGCCCCTTTATTACAACCTGTGGACTTCAACTCCCAGAATTCCTGAGCCAGCAGGCCCCCCTTTTACAACCCATGGACTTCAACTCCCAGAATTCCTGAGCCAGCCTGGTCCCCTTTACTGTGGCCCTTTGATGACTTGTGGACTTCAACTCCCAGAATTCCTGAGCCAGCATGGACTCCAACTCCCAGAATTGGACTCCCAACTCCCAGAATTCCTGAGCCAAAGAGGCTGGCTCAGGAATTCTGGGAGTGGAAGTCCATAAGTCATCAAAGGGCCACAGTTCCGCCCCTCTCCCCCCCCACCTTGGTAGAAACCAAACTCTCCACATCACAGGGAAACCAACCTTGCAGAATGCAGTCACTGAGCTAAGATTTTACTAGGGGGAATTTAATACCACTGAGTTATTTACAATCCAGAGAGGGGCGTTCCCGTGTCTAAAGCCGTCTTCTCCGGGGACGATAAATGTGGGTTTCATTTCGGTCAGGCAGGAAAGGGTGAGAGGCTCCCACTGAAACTGCGTGGCAGACCATCCTTCAATCCTCGGAAGAGGCTGATTTTTCAAATCATCTGCAAGGAAAAAAAGCGGGAAAATGACTACGCGAACTCTGTTTGCAGGCAGTCCTCGACTTACGAAGGAGAGTGAGCGAGAAATGTGTCGAGCGACTTTTGCTCTGTTGTACGGCTTTCCTCGCCACGTTTGTTAAGTGGATCGCCGCCGGCCTTAAATTAGTCACCCGATTGTCCGGTGAATCTGGGAGCGGCGTGCGGGTCTCGCGGCAGGGTTAGGATTCAAATTTTTTAACAACTGGTTCTGTGGGTGTGGCTTAGGTGGTGGGTGTGGCTTGGTGGTCATGTGACTGGGTGGACATGGCTTGATGGTCATCTTATTGGCTGGGTGTGGCCAACTCAATATCACTCACATCGAGGCACGCATCTCCTCGCCTGGCCTCTCGTGACTGTGGGGATGCTGCAACAGTCGTAAGTGTGAAAAATGGTCATAAGTCACTTTTTTCAGTGCCATTGTAACTTTGAGTGGCTACTCCAAACAAGCAAAGTACCAGCAAAGGAGGGGGAAAAAAACTCCAGAGAGGTTCCTGAGACAGGAAGTCTAGTCCTGCCAAGAATGTAATAAGGGTTAATGGAGAGGCAGTTTCTGTAAGCAACACCAGAATGTTTCCTTCCTGCCTTCCTTACAGGATTAGGCCAGTAATTTCTTCTAACAACCGGGTCTCCGAACTGCTTAGGATGTTAACAACCGGTTCTAGCGAATAGGTGAGAACTGGTAGAATCCCACCCCTGCCTAGCGGTGAAGCTAATTGCCTCCCGTTCAGAAGGTTAAGAGTTCAATCCTAGCTAGCGGCAAATATTTCTCTCTTCCCGGATGCAAAGAGAAAAAAAAAAAAATCTGCTCTGAACTCCCATGTGTTGTCGGGAAAGGCATCCGGCCAAGAAATGCTCAGCTCCATCCAGTTGCCACAACTAGGGGTGGGATTCTACCTGTTCAGACCAGTTTGGGTAAACCAGCCCCTCCCCTCCCAGGAGTCTCCATGGGACCCATTTTCAATGCAGGTAAGTGCAGGATCTGGGAGGAGGCTCTGGGAGGGGTGAAATGGGCCTTCCGGAAGTCTGGAAACGGGCCTGTTTCCAGCTTCCAGAGGGCCTCCAGAGCCCGGGGGAGACTGTTTTTCTCCTCCCAGAGGCCTGAGGTAAGCCTCCTGACTCTGGGGAAGGTGAAAAATGGCCCTCTCAGAAGTTCTGGTAGGCCACACCCACCGTGGCCACGCCCACCCAGCAACCGGGCAGTGAATCGGTTGCTGGGATTTTTGAATCTCACCCCTGGCCCCCGACTCTACCCCGAATTACTGAAGGGATGAGTGTCGTAAAAGGGGAGTTTGTTAAGTGAATCAGGCTACCCCGTCGACTTTGCCAGTCAGAAGGGGAACACGTGACCCCTGGGACACTGCAACTGTCATAAATATGAGTCAGTTGCCAAGGGTCTGAATGTGGATGGGGTGACCCCTGCAACAGTCGGAGTTCGAAAAATGGTCGGAAGTCGCTTTTTTCAGCGCCGTCATAACGTCGATCGCTAAATGAACTGTTCTAAGTCGAGGGTTGTCTGTATTGGCAAGATTAAAGTCAATGTTTAGGATTCCTCAACGCTTCCCATCCCCAACACACACACACACACACACATATGAATTTCCCAGTTCCTTAGAATCATGAAGAAGCCACAACTTACCTAGTCTGGAATGAAGGTGCAACTGAGGATACAACCTTTGTAAACGCCTCTCGGCGTAATTTTTGGAAAAGCGGGCTTCGCCTTTGAAATCCTTCTTGTTGGTGAACCTGCTGAGAAGACGAAATATGTTTGTTGAGGACGCAGCTGTCCTGACCGACTCCTCGTCCTAAAAAAACCCACCTTTTTATTTCGTTTACAGTGAGTTCCTCTCCAGCAAAGTCACGGCCAACAGTCTTTCAAGAGTTGCCAGGCCGATAGCTTCCAAACGCCACACTGTAGCAGCAATGACTTGGCAAGAAATCAGGAACAGATCTTCACCCGAATGAATTGAACTATCTCCTGCAAACCCCACTCCCCTTTCGCTCCTCTTTATTCCCTTATGGGAGGGGCCATCCACCGTCCTCCTGAGCCTTTACTCCCGAGTCGACCCTTGTTCCTCAGCTGTTCCCTTCGTCTGGCAGCTCTGTGCATGCGCACACTGGGAACAGGCTCCAGCTGCTCTTCTTCCCCACTGATCTCCGACTCTGAAGGCAGCTGATAACTGCCGGACGGCCCTGGCCCCATCTCTGCCTCGTGTTCCTTAGCTGTTCCCTTCATCTGGCAGCTCTGTGCATGTGCACACTGGGAACAGGCTCCAGCTGTTCTTCTTCCCCATTGATCGCTGACTCCGAAGGCAGCTGATTAACTGTCGGACGGCCCTGGCCCCATTTCTGCCTCCGACGCAGAGCCCTCCTCAGAGCCTTCCTCAGCCTCCAGGACTGGCCCAGGTTCCTCCCCAACCTCCTCACTGTCCAAATCTGCTGCCAGCTCTTGTGCTGGCAGACCACAACAACGGCAATCTCTTTTTGCACATCCAGAAATCCCAATTTGGACCTCAGATTATTCAGGTGGCTAACAAAAGATTTGCTCAAAAGGATTATAAATAAAATAATATTTCCATATCTGGGATTTCATCCCAGAAAAAAATAGGAATAACGATGTGACAGTCAAAAAGATAAAGGAAAAATGAACGTCGCCAAAGGGAATCACATGACCCCAGGATGCTACGACCGTCATAAATACGAGTCGGTTGCCAAGCGCCTGAATTTTGATCCCGTGACCCCAGAGATGCTTCAATGGTCCTAAGTGCGAAACACGGTCCTATGTCACATTTTTTTCAGGGCTGTTGCAACTTCGAACGATCACTAAACAAACTGTCGTAAGGCGAGGACTACCCATCAGGGGTCAGCTTGAAAGTATCACCAGTCTTGTTTTGGGGGGTCTGACATCTCTTAAGTGGCTTTAATGAGTGGTGAGGTAGCCTAAAGTTGGAGCTCTGGCCTCACCATCAAGAGGCTGTGAGTGGTTCTGACCCAGGCTTCGTCAAACGTGATTAATCTCAAGCTTGTTTTCAAAGCAAAACCTATTTTATGGCGACGCCGGGAACTGTTTGCATTCCCAGCCAGAACTAATCTTAAACAGTTCCCCGAGATAAGCACACGCCTTTCAGTGCTGTGGAATGCTGCCAAAAACAGGAGTCTCCAATTAATTATACCAGAAACCGAGCAGAGTATATACAGAGCTTCAAGGAGGACTCGGAATCTATTGAACTACTTTGCTTCCTGCAAAGGTTTCGTCATTGAGGTCTGACTTTTATCCCTTATGGGAGGGGAAATCACCTCCCAGCCTTACTCCCGAGTCGCCCCTTTTGTTTCAGCTGCTCTCGCCTTCTAGCAGCTCTGTGCATACGCGCACTGGGAACAGGCTCCCCTGGATCCTCTTCCTCACTGCTGCCAGACTCCAGAGGCTCCAGAGGCAGCACCCCAGTCCCAGATGGTCCTGGCCCCATCTCCACATCGGATGCAGGACCCTCGTCCGAGTCCTCTCCAGACTCCCCGACTGGTCCCCGTTCTTCCTCACTGTCCGATTCCACTGCCGTCTGCACGGCCTGCCGGCGAACCACAAATCGATCCTAGGTCGAGGGAGCTCTTTCCCTCTCTGGGCACAATGAGCCTATTATCTGCTGAACAAAACTCCGTACTGGTGACAGGAAGAGCATCTGGCCATTATTAGCTCCATGCAGTTTCCTACACTCCACCCAGCAAGGGATTATGGGATCGTTAAATGATAATGATGATGATTTATTCTATTCTATTTAGAGTGATGCGGTGGCCTAGAAGGGGAACTCTCACCTCTCAATCAAGAGGCCGTGAGTTCAATCCTAGGTAGAGGCAGATATGTCTCTTTCTCTTTCTCTCTGGGTGCCATGAGGATATTATCTGCTCAACAAAACTTCGTACCGGTGACAGGAAGGGCATCCGGTCAAGAAAACAACTCTGCTAGCTCCGTTCAATTGCCCAGACTCCACCCACTTAAGAATTATGGGCTCCTTAAAAGGAGATCATGATCTCATCAGTTGCTTTAATAGGGAAGACAAACCACAATGGATTTAGGATTTGGTACCTTAATTGCGTGGGGATTTTCAGCTTTTTGGTTTCCATCCCGGGGGGTTCCTTGGATGAGACCCCCACTGGGGGCAAGAAGCGGGGGGCTTGACCCCGGAAGCTCTGCGGGTAAGGCTGGGTAGGAAAGGAAGACGGTCAGTCGGGGGTGACCTCCGATACAGGCAGTCCTCGACTTACGACGGAGCCCAGAATTAATGGTCATAAGTGGTGCTGGTTCTTAAGTGAGTCACGAGGTGGCAGGGCCCAGTTTTACCCCTTTTTTCAGTGGCAGTCATTCAGTGAATCCCGATGTCCACGATGGGCAATATTTGACCAGAAACTGGAATTAAATCATCGTTTCTGAGGAAAACAAGTTAGTCAATTGTGGTCACCTGACTTTAGGATTGCCCTAAATGCGGATTGTGGATTGGCTGGGTACCCGACATAGGATCGTGTGACCGAGCGGGTGGATGTTGGGACTTCGAATGTGAGTCTCTTAAGTAGCTCTGTCAATAAGTAGCTCTGTCAAATTGTCAGTAAGCGGCCAGTCGTAAATTGAGGACTACCTGTATCTTTCCAGGGTGTGCAATATTCACACACACACACACACACACACACACACACACACACACCCCTAATCATCCCTCGTCCTTCTCTTACCATTCTGCGCATCAGGTCTACGTAAACCACCAAACTGTTTTTGGTTCATCTAAGTTTAGGATTAAAACGGGTTGGACTAGATGACCTCTAAGGTCCCTTCCAGCTCTGTTATTCTGTTATTCTGATTAAGGGTGTTGAACCAATCCCCAAGGCACGCACCCACTCTCTGGATTCCCTCCTATTAAATGGGAAGGACCATCTTTGTTTTTCTTTCTTTCTTCTTTTGTTCTTCCTTCCTTCCTTCCTCCCTTATCCTTCCTTTCCCCTCTTTCCATTCCTTCCTTCCTTGCCATTCTTCTCCTTCCTTCATTTCCATTTTTCTCCTTCCTTCCTCTTCCTCCCTCCCTCCCTTCCCATTATTTTCCTTCCTTCCTGCCTACCTATATACCTACCTAAGTTCCCCTTCCTCCTTCCCTCCCTCCTTCCCTCCTTTTCCCTCCTTCCTTTCTTTCCCCCTTCATTCATTCATTCTTTTCCTTCCTTCATACCTACCTATCTTATCCTCCCTCCCTTCCCATTATTTTCTTTCCTTTTCCATTCTTTTCCTTCCTACTTACCTATCTACTTACATAAAGTTCTCCTTCCTCCTTCCCCCCTCCTTCCTTCCCTTCCTTCCTTCCTCCCTTCATTCATTCTTTTCCTTTCTTCCTTCTTACCTATCTACCTATCTAAGTTTCCCTTCCTCCTTCCCTCCCTCCCTCTCTGTCCTTCCTTCCTTCTCCCCTTCATTCATCCATTCGTTCTTTTCCTTCCTACTTACCTAACTACCTATCTTACCCTCCCCCCTTCCCCATTCCTCCCTTCCTTCTTTCCTTCCTTCCCATTCTTTTCCTTCCTTCCTACTTACCTATCTACCCACCTAAGTTCCCCTTCCTTCTTCCCTCCCTCCCACCCTCCCCCTCCCTCCCCCCTTTCATTCTTCCCCCTTCATTCATTCATTCTTTCCCTTCCTTCCTTCATTTCAACTACCTACCTACTCATCTTCCTCCCTCCCTCTCTCCCTCTCTCCCTCCTTTCTTTCTTCCCCCTTCATTCATTCATTCTTTTCCTTCCTTCCTTCCTTCATTTCAACTACCTACCTACTTCTCTTCCTCCCTCCCTCCTTCCCCCTCATCCATCCATCCCTCCATCCATCCATTTTTCTGCCAGGGGAAAGGGCCGAGTCCCCTTACCCTCCTGGACAAATCTTTGGGGAAGTACTGGAACGGGGTGGTGAGGTGTTGGCCAGAAACGAGCAGAGGAAACGGGTTGTTGGTGACGATCAGGGCCGTCTTGTCCTGGTTGAATTCCGACGATCTCAACATGAGGGCGATTTCCCTCCGGTGCTGCTCCAAGCGCTCTTGGAAATCCGCGTCCGTTGGAGGGATAAAATATTGAGTCTGCAAAGAGACGGGTAGAGCTGGTGAGAAAGAAAACGTAGGGTCTCCCAAATTCGGATTTGAGGTTGTTGGGAGGAAGCGAAGAGGCGTCAGAGGTCAAAAAAAAGACAAAATGGCACCTATGGTGGGAGGACGGAAGTCTGCCCCCTTTCGGCCTGAAGGGGACAGGGCTTGGATCCCCCATCGATGGTGTCCGATTTGTCCTTTTGGACTCTCCCCTGACAGACCCCCTACAGGTAGTACTTGATCTACAACAGTTCATTTAGTGACCGTTCAAAGCACTGGTGGGTTTCAAAACTTCTTCCTACAGGTTTGGTGTGAGCGCAGGCTTTGCGTTTGCAACTCTGCTGCAAGCCCTGTGTATAAAACAGATGATGCGCGCTAATCGGCTATGCCACATGAAGAGCTGAGGTTGAAAAGCAGGAAATAAAGTCAGTCTAGCGCCAAGGTGGGTGGGAGAGCCCAGCAGCTGATCGTTGGGGTGAACCGGTTTGTTCAAAGCTGATCATTGGAGCGAATCAATTCACTCACAGATAATTGTCGGAGTAAACCAGTTCACTTACAGCTGATTGTCAGAGCAAACTAGTTGGCTAACAGATGATCATTGAAGTGAACTAGTTCGCTCTCAGCTGATTGTCGGAGCAAACTGATTTACTCAAACCTGATCATTGGAGCGAACCGATTTGCTCACAGATGATCCTTGGAGCGAACCAGTTCACTCACAGGTGATCATCGGAGTGAACCGGTTCGCTCTCAGCTGATTGTTGGAGTGAACCGATTCACCCTCAACTGATCATCGGAGTGAACTGGTTCGCTCTCAGCTGATCGTCAGAGTGAACTGGTTCACTCTTAGCTGATCGTCAGAGCGAACCGATTCACTCACAGATGATCATCGGAGCAAACCAGTTTGCCCACAGTTGATCCTCAGAATGAACTGGTTCACTCATAGCTGATTATCAGAGTGAACCAGTTCGCTCACAGCTGATCATTGGAGTGAACAGGTTCACTCTCAGCTGATCATTAGGGTGACCGGTTCGCTCACAGCTGATCATCGGAGTGAACTGGTTCAGTTGAACCAGGCCGAACTGGTAGCATACCACCACTGGTTCAAAGTTGCAACAGCACTGCAAAAATTGACCTATAACCGTTTTCCCCACACAACTGTTACAGCATCCCCATGGTCACATGATCAAAATTCAGACTCTTAAGATGCTCGCCGTGTCCGAGAGATCACATGATCCCCTTGGGCCAGCTTTTGACAAGCAAAAGTCAATGGAGAAGCCAGTCGTAAGTGTGAAAAAAAAAGAAAAATCCATGGCCATTGTTACTTTCACTGGTTACTATGAACCATGGTAAGTCAAGGATTCTCGGTGATCCGCCAAAATGGCTACTCCGCTTTGTGTCCGCAGAAGTCTCTGGGTTGGAGAATGCGGTTGCAAGCAGAGTGGGGTACATGTAAAAGCTCTGTCCCCCCCAAGTTTCCATTTCAATCCTGTTCTGATTCTACCCCATTCCTAAATCCAGTCCTCAATATCCCATTTCCTTGTCCCAAAGGAGCTTTTTCACGAGGCAACTGGACTTTCTCATTTTCCTTTGAAGAAGTTTGTTAAACAGGAAACGTTGTCTATCTCCAGTCTACAACAGTTAGTCCTTCAACAGTTCCAAGAAGCTTCCACACTGTAGGAAGAAAAATCCACTCCGGTTCTAAGCTTGGGAGAAGAAAAATATGCTGGAAATAAAATGGAGGCTGGCTACAAGTAAAGGAAGTCTCTGTTTATTTGGCTTTCCAGAAACTTCAGGGATAGCAACGTGTTTCTGGGGCGGCTGACAAAATAGCTGAGTGAGTAGATGGACTTTTATAGGGTTCTGGGGGTTTGGTGTTTGAGATGCTCCAGGGCGTTGTGCGATGTAGCGAGCCTTGTGTCTTTTGCTATTCTAATGGTGGTGGGTTAATCCTATTATGTCCTAAAAGGTCCTGTCCTGTCCTTCTTAATTCCATCACCCTGGAGCTGAAAGTGTTTTGTTTATGAATAGATTGGCCCGGATTTCTTAATGGGCACAACATCTCTAAAGACTTCAGGTCTCTGCTGGAGGCTGTTTTACTATGCAGGAAGACTCAGGGGGCTGCTTTCCACCTTTAAAAACACGTTTTCTCTTTTGCTTCTTTGGGGAAATATACTATTCTGCCTCTTTTAATATTCCCCTAAATATTTTGTTCTCTGGGTGTGTGTGTGCGCGTGTGTGTAAGCATCTCTCTGTGTTATTACTTCTTACATCATGTCCTGCCCTTAAAATTTGGGTGGGAGGGGGATGTAAATTCTTGATCCCATCAGCTCCAGCCTTCTGTGGGAGTTGTGGCTGAAGCAGTGGTGGGATTCAGAAATTTTTTTAACTATCGGTTCTGTGGGCGTGGCTAGGAGGCGTGGTTAGGAAGCATGGTCATGTGACTAGGTGGGCGTGGCTTTTTTTTGCTTTTTGCAGCAAACACCCCACCCCAATTTTGGGGCCTTCTGGGTAAAAAAAACCTCCTGGGGAGCTTTTTTGTTTCCAGAAGGCTTCCCTCAGGCTCAGGAAAGAAAAAATGGAGAAGGGGGGGCAGCATCCCCCACACTTCATTTTGGGGCTCCCTGGGATCCAGGAAGGCAAAAAATGGAGAGGTTTTGGGTTTTTTTTGCCTTCCTGGTCCTCAGGGAAGCTTCCTGGGCAAAGCAGAGTAAGTCAGCGAGGGGAATCGTAGGAACAGTTGATCGTCAGGAGGGGAATAAAAGAAATACCTTAAGGAGTGACTGGGCAGCGTTGAGGTATTTCCCTGTTAGGAGAATGAGCGCATACAGGGAGACATAGTGAGAGTAGGGAAGAATAACACACACACACAGCACACAGATACACTGTACAGTAAATGTAGGTTTTTACTTCCAATAAACGTTTCAGCACATTCCAAGATAAGCAGTCCAAGTCATTCATAGGTAAAGCAGTCGATGTTCAGGTCAGGGATAAGCCAAATATCAAAGTCCAGTATCAAAAACAGTTCAGTAACAGACTTACATCAAATACAAGAATAACAGTCAATTAGGAGGAACGGCAATACTCTCCAACAGAAGGAAACAGAGATACACTCACACTCTCTTCTGAGACTAAAACAACCCAGGTTTCTGGCTCCATCTTATGGCCATTTGAGAAACCACACCCAATTACAGTTTTAGCATTTTCTTAGAGACATAGTATAAAAATCCTAGTTTATATATTTCCAACCCAAATAACTGTTAGGTGACTTACATTCCTAACATTCTCCCCTTTTGGGTAGGACAATATATACAACCTTACATTCTAAGTCCATAATCCTTGCAGCACGCCTTATGCTTTATAGAGCCTCGGGCCTTTGTAAAATGATCTGCTATGTTGTTTTCTGACATACAGTATTCCAGCTTAATCATCTTACTTTGCACACATTGTCTCACATTTAACTATCTTAAATCTGTGTGTTTTGATTTTGTCTTGACAGCAATACTTGAAGCCAACTGTATCACTGATTGATTATCTTCATAAACAACAATAGAATCTGTTACATCAATTCCCATGTCAATTAGTAATTGCTTATAACGAACTAAATCTGTACATACATTCCTAACAGGCGGGCTAGCGTCGGGCAGGCGGGGTGAGTGAGTGAGTGGTGACTGGGCTGGGGGCGTGGTCAGCCAGAAGTTACTACCGATTCGGCAACCCACACCAAATCCTTGCTACCGGTTTGTTTGAACCGGTGCAAACCGGCTAAATACCACCACTGGACTGAAGGCGTTTTGTTTATGAATAGGATGGCCTGGTTTTCTTAACAGGCACAAAATATCCATTTCTAAAGACTGGAAGCTTCTACTTGAAACTACGGCAAGAAGACCAGCGGGGTGTGGGGGTGATGGCTGCTTTCTGCCTTTGTTAAGATTTTTTTTTTTTGCTCCATTTTGAGGAAATATACTTAATATTCTGCCACTTTTAATATTCCCCAAAGTATTTAATTCTCTAGGAGAAGTGAGATTCCCACAACACAAATTGGCACTACTCAGGTGACCCTGGGGGCGCAGGTAAACCTCCAAGTGGCCTCAACGATTCTCCAAAAGGGTACAAATAACCAGCTTTGTCTGCAAGGAAGCTCAATCCTTCCATTCCCCACCACCCAGTCAGAACTGAGGAAGCTTCTTGGAGGAGAATCGAAACGCCTTCAAAGAATAACAAGAAAAGTCCAGTTGCCTCTTGAAATAAAAGCACCTTTGGGAACAACCACGACCTGGAGGACCGAGAATCTCTATAAACATCCCATTTCCTTGATTTTGGAGAAAAACCTGGATATCTTCTTCCCTTGGGAGTGATCTCCAGCAGTTCTCTCTTTTGTCTCTATTGTTTAAAGGCTGGGCTGGGCTGCTTATCCAATCAGTTTCCTTGGCTTTGGCCCAGGGATTGTGATGTGCCACCTCCATGCACCTCACAGTGCACCTCACAACTGAAGAAGTTTCTTTCTTGGATGAGAAGTAAAACTTTTTTTTAAAAAAAAAGAACAAGGAAGTCTAGTTGCCTTTTGAAAAGCCCTTTTGGGACTCCACTGTGCACTAACTCTGTATAAGCACAGAAGCTGGGGAGAAGTTTTTTTTTTTTAAACAAGTTTTATTGATTTTACAAACAAACAAACAAAACAAAACATCATTAAACATTAAAAACATAAAACCTCTTTCCATTGTAGATCTTTACAAGGCAGGTAACATATTGCTTTATATCACGTACTTATAATTTATCCCATTTCCATATAAACACGTAAATTCCCTTTACCAAATTCCACATTGTTTCTCTTTAGAGAAGCTGGGGAGAAGTTTTGAGGAACTTCAAGCCTACGTGAAGGAGGATCAAGTTGAGAAAGACATTATCTAACCCAGTTTCTTGACCTTGGCTACTTGAAGATGGGGGAAACTTCAATTCAGTGGTGGGATTCAAAAATTTTTTTACTACTGGTTCTGTGGGCGTGGCTTGGTGGGCGTGGCGTGGCATGGTTTGATGAGCGTGGCAGGGAAAGGATACTTTAAAATCACTCATGAGGGAAGGCTACTGCAAAATCCCCATTCCCTCCCCGCCCCACTAACCTGCTTTGCAGCTCCATTCTCCTGTGTAGGGCAACCAAAGAAGACCCAGCCAATCAGCTGGGACTCAATGGGAGGCAGAGAAGAAATGGGGTTGGCGGGGCCAGTCAGAGGCGGGATTTGCCGGTTCTCTGAACTACTCAGAATTTCTGCTACCGGTTCTCCAGAACTGGTCAGAACCGGCTAAATACCCTTCAATTCCCAGTTAATTTTCCAGCTGCCTCAGCAACTTTAAGATGGATGGGCCTGCTCCCAGAATTCCACAGCTGCAGTCAACAACTTGAAGATGGGTAGCGGACTTCAATTCCCGACAATTTTAAGATAGGTGGACTCCAACTCCCAGAATTCCCCAGCTCTCTCAACAGCTTGAAGTTGTGTGGATTTCAACTCCCAGAATTCCCCAGCCATCTCAATAACCTGAAGATGGGTGGACTTCAACTCCCAGAATTCCCCAGCTATCTCAAGAACTGGAACATGAGTGGACTTCCACTCCCAGAATTCCCCAGCTATCTCAATAATTTGAAGATGGGTGGACTTCAACTCCCAGAATTCCCCAGCTATCTCAAGAACTGGAACATGAGTGGACTTCAATTCCCAGAATTCCCCAGCTATCTCAATAATTTGAAGATGGATGGACTTCAACTCCCAGAATTCCCTAGCCGTTGCAACAATTTGAAGAGCAGTAGACTTCAATGTCCAGAATTCCACAACTCTCTTAACAACTTGAAGAGAGGTGAACTCAAACTCCAATGATTTTCCAGCCCTCTCAGCAACTTTAAGACATGTGGACTGCAACTCCCAGAATTCCCCAGCCAGCTGGGAGTTAAAGTCTTCATGTCTTGAAGTTGCCAACGTTGAGAAACTAACCAAAGTTAGATTTTGGAAAGAACATTCTTGGAGCTGTGTTGAATTAGAATTAGAATTAGAAGAACTTTACTGTCATCGTACAAGTACAACGGAACTGTCGATGCACCCCAGCAACTGTTCGCAATACAATAAAACCAATTGAAGATAAGAAAAATAGAGTACCTGTTATATATTTGAATGTTTGAATGTTCCGTTCTGATTGGTTTGGCCGACGGCGGGAAAATTGAATAGCCGTCATTGGCTGCGAGCCGCGAGCCGCGAGCAGGAAAATTGAATAGCCGTCATTGGCCGCGAGCCGCGAGCAGCCGCTATAAAAGAGGCTGCCGCGGCTCCGTTGTTGTTCAGTTACCGATTAATGATTAATTAACGACAATTAATTAATTAATGACAATTAAAAGCAACTAAAGATTAACTGGTCTCGAGTCGTCTTTCCCACAACTTAACAGTACCCACGTCTCCATTTGCAATTTGAGAGTACAATATCTACGAATATACACAAAATATACATCCAACACTGACTGTGACGCTTAGCCGAGTATAATACACAAGAGAGGAATTGTACTGTAATATGTTATTATACATCTGGATGGGGTATTGAGATTTCACATCTTTTCACATCTTAATAAGGTAGCGACTTCGTGTTTATTTGCGGTTCGGATCGCCCAGGGAAAGAAACTATTTGTTAGTCTAGTGGTGTGGGATTTTATTGACCTAAAACAATGTCCAGACGGCAGCAGGTCAAAAAGATAATTGCCAGGGTGTGAGGGGTCTTCTATAATGGCGTTGATTCTGCTTTGGCAGCGGGACCCGGCTAAGTCTTCCAGGGAGGGCAGAGGGCAACCAACGATCTTTTGAGCTATGTTTATCACCCTTCACTCTTCTGAATGACCGACGCTTTATGAGAACAACTATCTGCTGGACATGTACTGTATGTAATGAGACTGATAAAACAAAATTTTCCTTCCTTCAGTTAAAAAAAAAAAAAAGGAGATATTTTTATTTACCAGATTCGGATGGGGAGAGAAATGCAACTCGTGCGTCAAATAGAAGCTGCTCATCGTGCATAGAATCAACCTGCAAATAAAACAAATATTGTAGATTTACCACACCAAGAGGACTGCATCCAGCTTTGTTCACCACATTATAAAAAAGATGTCGAGACTCTAGAAAAAGTACAGAGAACAGCAACCAGGAGGATTAGAGGACTGGAGGCTAAAACATACGATGAACGGTTGCAGGAACTGGGCCTGGCTAGTCTAGGGAAGAGAAGGACCAGGGGAGACAGGAGAGCAGTCTTCCAGTATTTGAGGGGCTGCCCCAGAGAGGAGGAAGGGGGTCAAGCTATTCTCCAAAGCACCGGAAGGCCAGGCAAGGAATAATGGATGGAAACTGATCAAGGAGAGATTCAAACTAAAAATACGGAGAAACTTTCTGACAGTGAGAACAATCAACCAATGGAGCAGAGGTTTCCCTCAGAAGTTGTGGGAGCTTCATCACTTGAGACTTTCAAGAAGAGATTGGACTGCCATTTGTCAGAAATGGTGTAGGGTCTCCTGCCTGGGCAGGGGGTTGGACTAGATGACCTACAAGGTCCCTTCCAACCCTGATTATCTATTATCTGTTAAATATTTTTCCCTGTTGGAACAATAATCCGCGCCTCCCTCCAAGCTAGGAGAAAGACGCAGAAGAAACGAATTGGAGGCAGTGAGAAAGGAGGCCTCCCTTTAGTTAGGATTTAAAAGTGAAGTGACACAGCATTTCGTTTTGGGACAGCTGACAAAACAGTCTGAAGAGTGGGTGGGTTTTGACGTGGTTCTAGGGCCTTTGCGATTTAGATGCCCAGGTTCATTGTGAAGCATAGATTTTCGGAGCTTTTGTTTTTCTGCTTTTCATCCGATCAGCTTCAGCTACCTGCAGCTGATAGCACTTTGCTTATGAATGGAGCCATTGGTGGGATTCCACATTTTTTTCCTACCGGTCCTATGAGAGAGCACTTCGCCCGCACACGCAGTATTCACACATCACCCTCTTTGTCAGCACTTGTGAGGTGAGCTGCTTTTCAGCTCAGCTGAGGCGCGGCAATCCACTCTGCCACACGAATCAGCTGAGATAAAAAAACCGAGGGAATATAAATGTTCTGACCCAAACCTTGTTCCAAGGGAATGAACATGAAATAGAGGTAACAGCAAAACCTTTTAACGATTCTTTACTAATTCCGTTCCTTCCCGGTGAAAAGGCTGTTTCAAACTAATTGTCTCTGCCTTGCCAAGGTGATGCAAGGCTGCCAAGAATGCTAGATAAAGTTGCCAAGAAATATTTCAAACACCAAGAGTCTCCAAACACAAAACAAGATAGTACAAACGTCCACAAGGCTTGAGTGCAAAAAATTTCTTTGCTTCCTGCAAAGAACTCCGGTTTCTCAGCTGGCTTTTATCTCTTGAGGGAGCGGCCTATACCTTGCAGCCTTCCTCCCGAGTCGCCTGTGCTGCTGCAGCTGCTCTTTCCTTTGAGCAGCCCTGCATGCACGCGCACTGGGCACAGGCTCCTCGGGGTGCTCTTCCTCACTGCTGCCAGCCTCCACCATCTCCGAAGGCAGCACTCCACTCCCTGGTGGTCCTGGCTCCATCCCTGCATCACGTGCGGGGGCCCTCATCTGAGTCCTCATTCTCCGAGACCTCAGCTGTCTGCACCTGCTGCCGGCGAACCACAGCAACAGGAGAGATAACGGCGGGGGGTGGGTGGGTGAGGCCTTTGCTGAATGACTCAAAATTTCCGCCACCGGTTCTCGAGAACCATTTCGAACCGGTTAAATACCACCTCTGAATGGAGTTGTCCGGCTTTCTTTGAATGGATGCCTTGCTTGGAATGTTTTCCGGATAGTGGAGAGACGCAAATGTTATAACAACACTGAAAAAGGTGACTTAGGTCCATTTTCCACAGGGCTGCTTGAAGGAAAGAGCGGCTGCAGCAGCACGGGCAACTCGGGAGTAAGGCTGCAAGGTGATGGCCCCTCCCTTAAGAGATAAAAACCAGCTGAGAAACCGGAGTTCTTTGCAGGAAGCAAAGAAGCTTTTGCCCTCAAGCCTGGTGCACCGTTGCGGCATTCCCCCGTGGTCGCGTGATCAAAATTCAGATGCTGGGCAACTGACTCATATTTATGACGGTTGCAGGGTCCCGGGGTGTGTGTCCCCTGATCCCCTTTTGAGACTAAGCAACTTAATCAAGCAAAGTTCACAAGGAAGCCAGATCCACTTCACAACCGTGGTACTAACTTAAGAACCTCCGTGGTTCACTTAACAACTTGAAAGGTTGTAAAATGGGGCAAAACTCACTCAACAATGCTCGCACGGCAGCAAAAATGTTGGGCTCAATTGTGGTTGGAAGTGGAGGACTACTTCTCTCTATCTATCTATCTATCTATCTATCTATCTATCTATCTACCTACCTACCTACCTACCTATCTATCTATCTACCTATCTAGCTAGCTAGCTAGCTATCCCACTCTCTCTCATCCATCTATATCTATATCTATATCTATATCTATATCTATATCTATCTGTCTGTCTGTCTGTCAATCATCTCTCTCTCTCTCTCCCTACCTACCCTACCTAGCTATCTAATCCAGAATCACTGTTTTCTCTTGTTTAATTCTCCCGTCTCATCCATGTCTTCCTTTGTTTGATCTCTTGCTTTCTGACATATCGACTGTCCCAAATCTACAGTATGTAT